>ML682026.1:2183572-2227518 GCA_007922195.1 Podocnemis expansa | reverse complement strand
TTAGTGAGCACCCCAAACCTCCCCCTGAATTTCCCAACACCCCCAGTTGTCTACTAGTAAGTGTTAGACCAAATTAGTGAGTATCCTCACAGTCCCCCAACCTCCCTCTGCACCCCTGAATTTCCCAACAGACCCCAGTTATCCACTGGTGACAGCGTCAGACCAAATTAGTGAGCACCCAAATACCCCCTGCACTCCCCGAATTTCCCAACACACCCCAGTTGTCTGCTAGCAACAGTGTTATACCAAATTAGTGAGCACACCCAAGCCTCCCTGTACACCCCCTGAATTTCCAAACACCCCCCAGTTGTCTGCTAGTGACAGGGTTAGACAAATTAATGAGTACCCCTACACCCCCCCAAACCTCCCCCTGCACCCCCTGGATTTCCCAACACCCCCAGGTGTCTGTTAGTAACAGTGTTATACCAAATTAGTGAGCACGCCAACACCCCCTGGCATTCCCCAAATTTCCCAATACCTCCCCAGTTGTCACCTAGTAACAGTTATATCAAATTAGCAAGCACCCCCAAACCTCCCCCTGTACCCATGAATTGCCCAACACCCCCAGTTGTCTGTTAGTAACAGTGTTATACCAAATTAGTGAGCACTCCTACACTTCCCCACACCTCTCCCCGAACCCCCGCCCCCAATTTCAAGTCCTGGGGAGAATACTGTCCCTTACTCCTACATGCACAGGTCTGGGGGAGGGTTAGGGTTGTTGCTGGGGGGTAGCAGCCTCCAACACCCCCGGCTCTGGACAGCCAGCCAGGCGCTGAACATGGCCCCAGGGTCAAAAGAGAAGAAAACTGATGGGGGGGCTGCTATGCAGGGTACCAAGATGTGCAAGGCTCACGTGTGCCCTCCCCCTGACCCCCCATGCACAACTGAATCCCCTTCCCAGCCACTAAGGTGTGCCCCCCACACACTCCTTCCCACCAGGCCCAAAGGCAGCCCCTTCCTCCAGCCTTCACACCCACAGCCACTCACAGATCCACGCGCACACAGTCTCTCTTCCTCAGGCCCCAATGGACTCAGATCCTGATCTTTTGGGGAGCAGCCAAACAAAAGCCCCTGCTACTGGAGGCCCCAGGGCGCCTTGTGTTTCTGTCCCCCTCACCAGCCCACCTGAAGGCAGCAAGCAGCGCTCTTCTTGAGGACGAAGGGAACAGGAAAGCCTGGGAGAATCTGCAAAGTAGTTCCTCTCTGTCTTGGAAGGGATGAGGGAAAGCCAGCTAAGAGCAAATCCTTCCCTCTGCTCTCCATGCGAAGACCTCATTCTCCACTGCTTCTCCCCAGGGTGCGGTGAGGAGGTGAGACTAGGGACCTCTCTCTCACACACATGCTTTGCCAATGGTGGTTATGTGTACCCAATATCAGGTTAGGTTTCTTTTGGAGACAAGAAACCATGCGTCAAAAGAGAGCAGTATTCATACTGAGAAACTCATCCAGTAAAAAGCTGTTGCTACAGTTTTAGGGTGTGAGTGCTCAACGGAAATCCTCTAGAAGACACCTTTGCCATCAGCCAACACACCGAACATAGGAAGGAAGGTCCTGGCCACAGGCAGAAAAGCCAGTGCTGTTCATCAGGTTACAGATGACATTACCACGCTGGCAGTATCCATGTTTCCATTGCTGGGGTGTGTTGCGTTAACCACAGCAGTGCATCTTCCATGAACTTCAGTGTAATAGCTGTGGGAGGGAAGACAGCCATGCCGTTTTGTGTAGGCAAGGGGAGACAGGAAAGCACGTCTTGTGCCACTACAGCACAAAGAGCAAATAAGTAACAGAACAACAGTTGTGAACCACCCAATTGTCTGTTGAACTCCGCAACAGCCCATTGCAGGAGTTTTTGCCTCTAATTGATGAAGCAGCTTGTGAGCATCGGTGGTCTCTATAACAGTGCAGGTCAAAATTAGCGCCAGTACTGCTTCCATAGCACCTAGGAGCCCTAGTCATGGACTAACATCCCACTGTGCTAGGGGCTGGACAAACAACACAAAGAGCTGTCGGGCTAATGTAAGTGTAAATGACAGGACAGTTGAGAATAAGGATTGATCCGGGATGGTAGGATCTGTGACTCCTGAGGGAACGGGCATACCACTACTTCACCATGTAGAAAGCAGAGACATGGATACAATTGCACAGAAATCACAGGATAAAGGAGAGGTAAGAATTCAGATCCCTGAATGTCACTGGAAATTACAAAAAAAAAAAATCACTGTAAATTACAGTTAATTGTGTCAGTAGGAAATGGGCCTTCACTGATCAGGAGAAATTGGCTAAGCATATTTAAATTGGATTAGAGATCGGGGTGCTGTTTATTGGATTGGGGAGAGGAAGGGAGGGAATTAAATTAGAAACATATATTGGGTAGAAACCTGAGGCTAAAGGTGCTTGCCATAGTCCCATGCTTCCGAAACTACCTTTCATGAACTTCCCAAAGGTTTATCTTGCACCTAAAGCTTTATAGGAATCTTTAGAAAGGCAGGAGGCCTGCAAACTCGGGATAATTTCCCATATAGAGTTGAGTGGGCTTCACCAACTGAGTGTGATCCCCAAAATGATGCAAAGGTGTGACCTTGAGGGCGGAGAACTCACTGTAAGTTGCCTAGTTGTAGGTCACCCTCAAAAAGGGACAGGAGGAAGATAAATGTCCAAAGCCTGTTCTTGACAGGCATCTTTAATCACCATATGAGCACAAATCTTGTCTCATACTAAAAATAAAAGGGAGGATAGGATGGTACATGCAGATTATTATACCTTTTTTTCTGCAGTTTTAGATGGACACTAGCAATTTAAAAAAAAAAAAAGATTGTATGCTGTTCAGGTCATGGATTGTGCCTTCCTATGGCTCCTGGAAAGATGAGAATTTGATCTCCAGTTGGGTCAGGGGTTACTGTAAGAAAAATAGTTAAGGATTTTTAATGGAATCTAGGGGAATTTGGTCCTGGGATCATGATACTGAAAAACCATCAACAACACTTTTAGAAATAACACCTAAAGATGACCATAAATGAAGGAGACACAGTGTTCCTCTGGGTGCCCCCCCCCCCAGCTATTTCTCAGCACTTTGTGTAAAGTCAATTTCAAATTTCATCTACTAATCACTAGCTGGCAAGTAAGGTTCCCTTATTGTTTGTCTGGATCTATCACATGGAAACATAACAAAGAAAAATGTTTTTAATCACAGAAAAAGGTGACTGTAAAAATCAAATATTAGCAGGGGCTTCAAGGACAAAGGTAGAATATAAACCTATATTTAATTCATTTATGTGCATTCGTACACACACAAACTACCATTGTAAGCTGTTTGAGGCTGGAACCGTCTTTGTATTTCTGTGACAGCACAGTGCCTTCACACAGTGAACATAGGGAGAAGTTCATGATGGTCCCTTTGGCCTTAAAGTCAATGAGTGTATAATAAATAAGAAGGACTAGATTTCAAATGAACATGTCTCTTTCAGTGGCAAGAAATCCCTTTCCAAGCTGCAAAAGTAACTGCCATTTTGCATTTAAATAGAACGTGCTGCAGAGGAGAGAGACTCACTATGCTCTCACATGGAAACCTTACTTTGGTTCTTTCTTGTGGGGTTGTCCTCTTAATGTAACATTCAGACATAAGAACTGGGTTGTGTTCTGGGCCAAGTAATAAAGTCAGCTGAAGCAGAGCTGCCTGACTGAACATGTGAAATAAGGAACAACAAAGAACAAGGTGACACTGGATTTCTGTTGAAGAGACTCAGTGTGTGCTTTTGTGGCTATAAAGCACTATTAGCTATTTACCCATAAGCTCAGATCATTTCCAGGCGTGTCCAAAAGTTAGCAATGAATATCTTAGCTAACTTGCCAATATAAGTATTAAGGGCCCATTACAGCACTGACCTGAGAGCGTCCACTCCTGAGGCCTTGCACCCACTTGCAACTTGGCAAGTGAATTGGGCACTAAGAGCGCAATCCTAATCCTCTCCTAAATGCACTTCAGACCTGAATCACCTGAGGTTTTCTGTGCCACAGGAGCACTCAGAGGAGTTGCAGCTGGGAGGTGGAGTGGGGGAACAACGGGCAGGTCAGAGTATACTCAAGTGATCCTGGCTGCCTCAGAAATTCTGTGGGGCCAGCTGGGGCACCCCCCAAGGATGCTGTAACTCATTCTGGAGAGCATTTACACCCTAGCACCCCTCACAGTGAGGGGAAGGCACCAACGAGATGCCTCATCAGCACCCCAGCTCCCAGACACTGCCTGGCGTCCATGAAATGAAGCCCAGTTTATGATGCTGAAATATCCTGCAGTTCCTTCCACTTGATATTTAACAACAAGGCTGTGAGTGGGAGGAAGGGTGTAGGACCTTGCTTGCATTTGGATGCCTCATATTCGATGCAGCACCCCTGAACGTCTCGTGTCAGTGGTTCTCAACCACTGTGTCGGGACACATTATGGTGTCACCACATAGCAGTAATTGTGTCGCAGAGAGCTGGCAAAACAGCTGGATTTGGCCTGGGGGGAGCAGACTGGTTTGTTCTGTAGGATTGTAATATGCCATCAAGGGCGTTGCAACCCATCAAAGGTTGAGAGCCACTGTCTTACGTAACTAGCCTGCAGATGAGATCATTACAGAACCAGAAAAGACCTCTTCACAGTCCATCCCTCCCTATGACAGCTAATCTGACGTCTCTGTGGCCCAAGTCCTGCTCTTATCTTTTGTCCGTTCATCCCTCATCCAACCCGTTCTTGAGCAGCTGTGATGTTTGTACCACGCTGGGCTTTCTTAAGAGCCTGCTCCGTTGCCCAGTTACGCCCAGCTAAAGACTTTTTGTCCTGATCTCTAGCCTAAACTTGTCCTTCTTTAGTTTCCAGCTATTGTTCCTTGTCCTACTTTCCTCTAGACCATGAACGATTGCCTTCCTTCATTTATATTGTTAGCTCGAAGGTATTTTTAGACTGTGACCATGTTGCCCCTGAGTCTTCCTTTTCCCAGACTCTATAAATTTAGCTCCCTTAGTCACTCTTTGCATCCTACCTGACAACACTTGCATCGTTTCCATTGACCTTCTTGTGTTTCTGTGTCCATGGGGACCAAAGCGGCACATACGTTGACTCAGATCAGCATATTGTCTCTGCACTTTTACATGGCACCCTTAAAAAGAATGTTGCTCCCCCCCCCCGACATTTCCTTTTTTTTTTTTTTTTTAATTGCCCAGTGGTCTTCCTTGGACTTAATGGCTTCCAATTAGTTTATTTGCACCAGTTACTATCTCTGTAGAAGGATGACTTTACAGTAGTGGATCAAACCTTTTGTTGGGCCCCAGATCTAACTACTCCAGGCCAGGGTCTATCTTATGACTAGATTCTGCATGCAAGGATGTCAGTGGCAAAACACCCACACTGACTTCACTGGGAGCTGAACTGGACACTTCACTGAGATCTGGATGCTCAGTTGGGGACGAGCAAGAGAGACTGAAGGAACTAGGCTTACTTAGTTTGCAGAAGAGAAGGCTTAGGGGGGATTTGATAGAAACCTTCAACTAGTTGAAGGGGTGCTCCAGAGAAGAGGGAGCTAGGTTAGTCTCAGTGGTGACAGAGGACAGAATAAGGAGCAATGGTTTCAAGCTGCAGCTGGGGTGGACAAGGTTGGGTATCAGGAAAAACTTTCTCACTAGGAGGGTGGTGAAGCATTTGAATGGGTTTCCTGGGGAGGTGGTGGAAACTCCATCTTTGGAAATGTTTAAGGCCCACTTAGACAAAACCCTGGCTGGGATGATTTAATGGGAGTGGTCCTGCTTTTAGCAGGGGGTTGGACTAGGTGACCTCATGAGGTCCCTTCCAATCCTCTGATTCTACACCCATGGTGTGTGAGCTAAATACAAGTGGGGACAGCTGGATAAGAACAAGGCGTTCTCACGTGCTATCGGCGACCACTTAAAATGAAGGGGGGATTGTAAAGAGTCTCCTTCAGCACCTGAGAACTGTCATGCTTAATAATAACAGTCTATCTCACCTTGTATTTGGCTCTGCCACCCTTCCCCAGACCTGAGAGAGAGTTCTGTGTCTCTCAGACCTTTCTCTGTTCCACCACCAGAAGTTGGTCCAATGAAAGATGCTTCCTTCTCCCACCTTGCTGCTCTCACATCCTGCCATCAACACGGTTCCAACAACACTGCAAACTAAATATTATCAGGAGCGGGGAGTGTTAGGTGCTGCACAAGCGATGGAGGTGGTCAGGTTGGGCCCTAACCCCATTCAGATTCAAGGCTAAGGGCTTGATGGGAGTTTTCCAGTCTACGCCAAGGAAGGGGCAGTGCACGGGAACCTGCTTCTCTTCCCTCTGGTGGATGGTCTTGGTGGACAGATGCTCCACCAGCCATTTTCCCAGGTCGTGTACTCTCCACTTGTGCAGGTCAGCACTTCAAGGTAAGGAGCAGCATGAGCTCCTCCCACTTCCGACCCATCCCTGCCCACTTGCATGGGTGCAAGGTAGGAGCCTCACCATTGTCACTTGTCCTCACGCTGGGATCCACAAGGCGGGCAACCTTTTCAGGGCAGTAGGGTCACACATTGGCCAGCTCCCAATGGAGCCTTAATGAATCCAACCTCAGTGAGATATCGCAGAGTATCTGCCTCTTTTTCACTAGGGCCACAGCAGCTGATTAACTTACAGTCCTTTTCCTAGCTCAGGATCCGTTTTAAATTCCAGTGAAATGTGTTGACAGATCACTAGCGCGTCATCATCTCAGCACGCTGTGGGAGTGCACATTATAACCGTGGGCCTTCTGGAAAGCTTCCCACAGGGTCACTGCGCTGTTAGGCCATTCTGGGTTCTCAAACCATCACAGGGCCTCCCAGCCCACATCCACAAACAGTAGCTTGTGCTACCATGCCCCAAGCAGCTCTGTAGACATTGCAACTCAGGCTTCAGCGAGGGGTCTGATGCCTAGGGACGGGGGTGGGCTTCAGAGCCTGAGCTTGCACCCAAGCTGTAATGGCCAAGCACAGCTGTCTGCACAGCTGTTTTCTAAACACTGGCAAGAACCCGTGTTTGACATACCCAGGGAAGGCAATCAAGCAGCATGGCCCAGAAGACCAAGATCTTGGGCTACAAAGCCTCTTTAACCCCACCAGGGGCATATCAGACATTGGCCTTGTCACTCATAGCTCTGCAATGAGTGATTCAGTGGGAAGCTCCATCAGCCAGTGGAGGTGGGACCTGCCAGTGACTCATAAGAACAACGCCTGCTCTTATTATTGCTCTTGCTTATTATAGTAGAGCCTAAAGGCCTGCCAAGACCAGGGCACCACTGTGCCAGGCAGTGTACAGCACCGCAAGTGCTCCCTGCCCCAAAGCACCTTCCCATAGCATCTTCATCTCCAGCCACAACCCTAAGGCCTCCAGCACACCAGACTTTCTTCTACCAGATCGAGATCATTGCTGGAACAGGACTACAGAGTCTCATCCTTCTCTTACATGGAAGCAGTTCCTCTTCCCAGCCTTGCAGAGCCACCGTTTAACCTTTACCGAGAGAAATGGTCAGCCCTGGAAAGTAGCCAGCCTCCTTCAGAGTGAGGAGCTGCAGCAAGTTATGTGGCTGCTTTCCACTGAGATGGATGGTGCCTGATGGGGACTTCGCTGTTTTTGCTGCTGCCGCTTTCACCTGTCTGCAGCCGTGGAAGGGCAGTGGGTGGATCGGATTCACCCTACTCAGCATCTGTAGCACAGATACTGGTCGCTGCCTTTCCAACACCTTATGAATTTTTTAGAGCAGCCCAAAGTGCCTGCTGAGCCTGCCAATCAGCTACCAGAGATTAATGAAACTGACTTTGAATTATTAAAGCCCAGCCAAGCATTAGCAGGGGCGGAGAGCAGAGGTTGCTAATTTCCTCTCACTAGTAGAAAGAATTCACATGCCAAGTGCCCCGTGCGGAAGATGTTGCCATGCTGGGCGCCAGGTCAGAGAGCCTCCAGGAAGTGAGAACCTAATGCATTAGAGGAATGACCAGTCCTCCTGTTCACTGCTTGGCCCCTGTTCATTTATCTTTCTGAGTCGAACCTTGAAGGACTGCACCAGTCTTATATTATCCAGAGGGTGAGCACAGGCACTTGGTAAACAATGAACTGGCCCAGAGATTCATCTCTTTGTAAAAAGGAGGTAATGAGGCTGACTTTCTTTGCAAAGCCCTTTCAAATCTACAGCTCCAAAGTGCCATAGAAGAGGCGAGGTGTGGTATTATTCTCTACAGACTGATCTCTGAATTTCCATGTGATCCATCAGTCTATGCACACCCACTCCATCGCTATCTAGACAGAGAGTGACACAGACAGAATTTTGTGGTGTTTGTCTCACTCACGCCTTTGTGTCCCCTAGCAGTCATCACCTGCCTCGTGCTGCATACCCTGCCTCCTGGCACCTGACAATCACACTTTGCCCTTCCTTCCTAGAGCTGCCGTCCTCTCCGTAGTGCATTCGGGAGCTGGCTCTGCAGCATTGTGGGAACCTGCTTCTCTTACCCCTGGTGGATGTTCTTAGCAGACAGATGCTCCTCCAGCCCTTTTCCCAGGCCAGGTACTCTCCATCATGTAGTAGCTCACCTGTTCAGGCCAGCATTTGTGGGGGCGGAGCAGCATGAGATCCACCCACTCCCTACTCTGGCCTGCCCTAGTCCCTGCCCAGCTCTCCCAGGCACCTAGACAATTCATGGTCTATGCCCAGCTGGTCTTGGAGTAGTCCAATGAGAAATGATGGTGCAGGGAAGGTTGGGGGGGGAGCCATCAACAGCCCACAGGGGCAAGGGAGCATTTTCACATAAGCTAACCATGTGACAGCCTTGTCTCAGTGTGTGGTCACCTTGACAAAGAAGAGAGCACACGAACCAGGGCAAGTCCTATGTGCAAATACCAGTCCCAAAGCGTTAGGTGATCATTGGAAGGTGATCTAGTAAATCCCGAAGTTAATTGCTGTATTATAACTTGAGCGCTCAAGGTCTGTTTGCCACTTCAGAAGAAAGAGATAGACATTCTGTGTAAATAGTTCATTTATTTTAATTGGCACCTACTAAAGTCAACTCCTTGATCCCCTGGGCAAGGGCATGAAGCAGCAGAGGGACTCCCAGAGTGTCTTCAGTGTCGCAGTTATGTGACTGATCTTCTCTCTGTCCATGGGGTTGCAGGAGAAAGGTGGGAAGGATCAACTGCCCTGTCTTCTCCTTCCTAGCCTGGCTGTGGTGTGTTATCTCCTCCACGCCAAATCCTGCTGTAAATGCTGTGGAACATCCTGCTATTGAAGCCGATGGGAATGTCTCTCTGACTGGCAACTGCATAAGAGAACCCTTGCGAACGTGTGGCATGCCGGCATCCTAGAAGTGGACCTGAGGTTCAGATCAAAATCGAGACCCTAAATGCTCTGAAAGCAAGGAGAGCTCAGCCACTGTTAGGGTGCTGAGGGGGTAAGACCACAAGCTGTCATGCTAACCAATGTGGTCTATTTATTTTCTTAAACCCTCCATCTAGCTGTATCCATCAGTTGTGTCTTGTCTTATACTTCAATTGTAAACTCTTTGGGACCAGAACCATCTTTTGTTCTGGGTTAGTTCTGTGCCCAAATGGGCTTGTACACAGTAGAGTCATGGGTGCTCCATGACCCCCCACAAAATATACGTCATCTGCATACATACCTCTGCATACAACAAGCTGTAGAAGGATCAAATGTATTAATGTTTGAAATCCCAAAGTGGATCCAGATCTGAATTTCTCCACTTCTCAAGACCTGGTGCTGGGCCAAAACCAGAGCCCTTGTACTTTGAGGAAGTTCTGATACCAGATTGAAAAATCACTCTATCTCGAATTTGAAAGCTGTTTGTTATTAGAGGCAAAAATTGCACTGGAATCATGTTGTGTAAATAGACCCAGCTATGAGTCATGAGCTCTTTTGAATCAAATCCTCAGAGTTTTTAATTTCTCTTTCTCTGAAGCCACATTGTTAATTACTTCACCACATCTAGAATGCTCCCAATCCATTATCTGCAGCAACTCTGGCAGGTATCTGTGGAAACGTGGCTTGGATTTTGCCAAATTGCGGCCCCTTACAAGCAGTTAAGTGACTTTCAAGGAGGACTTTGAGGTATTTAACACCTTGTTTTGGTTTCTTTGTAAGGAAGGTCTGAAAGATTTTTGTTTTTGTTTTTAAAGAAAACCATTTGTTTTTTCCTTGATTTTGCTGGAATTCTCTCTGGAGTACCGGTGAAGTGGTGCTGGAACCTTCTCAGCTCTTAATTAAATCATTATTTTTTCTCTCAACTGTTTATTCAGCATTTCCGTTGAGTGGGTATACACCCAAAAACAAAATAAAACAATTGTCTGACAAAAATCCTTTTCCTCGTTCAACTCCAGTTTCACTTCCAGGGTACCTGTGATGTCAACTACCTACTAAGTGGTACACTTGTCCAGAGTCTTCCAAAAAAAACAGTACAAACAAGTCCTGAATCTCAGCTGTACAGTTCTGTAAAGCAGAAAAAGGTTGATTGGAAAAAAAAAACCCAGACAATCCTTTTAAACATTCTTTAATCATCATAAAGAAATAAAATAAGGCCACAAATATACTTTCTCCATCTTCTCAGGTTGTTTTGTGGGCAGAAAGTGCAAACTATAAATTCAAAAGCAAGGGCAAAATTCTGCCTTTCCGTGCATGGGTCTGGACGTAGTCCCATATGGTGATAAAGCCCTTGATGCAAAAAGCTACTCAATTCTAGTTTGGATGAACCAAGAAGAAACACACACACAATAAAGTTTGCCAACTTTGCACATTCAGCCACCTAAATCTTAGCTGCAGACCACCAGGGTTTTTTCTCTCATTTGGAAATGGTGCACAAATTTCAGGCTTGTCTAAAGAGCTGTAAGTTCATCCAGAAGTGCTCAAGGATCTTGCAAACTGCAAGCATTAAGATCGAGATCTGAGAACTGCACCATGAAGCTGTGCTTTAACTTATGTTTGTTTGGAAAATAATTGGCTGGCTTTTAAACAGCTGCCCATTTTCCAGGCAGTTTTATGGGCACCAAGAATTGTGGTAAATGCATCTAATTACTTAATTGTTGCAGCAAATTCACAGCCTAGAAGGGGTCGGATACATTGTTAGAGATGGCAAGTTCCAGAGAAGTAGCGGTGTTAGTCTAGTTCAGGAAAACAAACAAAGAGTCTGGTGGTACTTTTAAAGACTAACAAATTTATTTATCACAAGAGCTTTCATGGGGGAGAATCCCACTTTCATTTTACATGTGGTGAAGTAATTAACGATGCAGCTTCAAAGAAAGAGAAATTAAAAATTCTGAGAATTTGATTCAAAAGAGTGCATGACTCATAGCTGGGTCTATTTACACAACAGGCCTCTAATACAATTTTTGCCTCTAATAACAAAGAGCTTTAGTATTCAAGATAAAGTGATTTTTTTGATCTGGTGTCAGAACTTCCTCAAAGTACAACGGTTCTGGTTTTGGCTCAGCAGGCGAGCTTGAGAAGTGGAGAAATTCAGATCTGGATCCACTTTGGGATTTGAAACGTTAATGCATTTGATCCTTCTTTAGCTTCTTGTATGCAGCAGTATGTATGCTGATGACGTGCAATGTTCCCTCTAATTATTCATAGGCTGTGTGCGCAAAAAATTTCTTTGTGTGCACAAAAAAATTTCTTTGTGAGCACCAGTATTAGCATGATTGAATTTTTTTGTGCACACTTTGTTTTGTTGTGTGCACAGGTTTCATGACCTGTGTGCATATGCACATGCGCACAGCTTAGCGGGAATAGTGACGTGTATTTTGTATGGGGTCATAGAGCACCCATGACTCTGTTGTGTACAAACCCTACTAGGCAAAGTACAAACCCAGAACAAAAGACAGTTCCAGCCCCAAAGAGTTTACAATTGAAGTATAAGACAAGACACAGATGATGGATACAGCCTGATGGGGGTTTAAGGAAAGAACGAGACCACATTGGTTAGCATGACAACTTGTAGTCGTACCTGCCCCCTCCCCCAGCATCCTAACAGTGGCTAAGCTCTCCTAGCTTCAGCGGATTTAGGATCCGTGCATTGATCTGAACTATCCCTTTGGAAATTGTTAAAGATGTATGTCTGCCAGCTTGTATTCTTGCATCTTTGCTTTTTTCTGTTCTTCCCCAACATCCTATTGCTTCAATGCAAGGATGAGAGACGCTAAGAGAGCTCTGGGCTTTGGTTCTAGTTCTAGAAAACCAAGGCCGGTTCCAATCCTTGCCTTATTAAAGGTACAAAGTTTGCAAGTGCAGATGTGGTTGGCGGATGTTGTCTTGATTTGTGTGGTTTCTATGTACGTCTCAGAGCATAATTTGGCCCTGGGCTAGATCCCAATGGGCTGCTCACAAGTGAATTAGCCATCTTGAAAGTTTGCCCTTATGTATGTCTCATGGCAATAAATAAATAAATAAAGTGGCAGCTAATCTCACAGCCTGGCCAATTGCCTTGGGCTCATGGGACTTGAGTAATGGGGCTGAAAAAAAACCAGTGTAGATGTTTATGGGCTGGAGCCTGGACTCTGAGGCCTTCCCATTCTTGCTGCATTTCAGAGCCCAGGTTTCACTGTAAACTGGAATTTCCACATGACTATGTTTAGCCTCCCAGCTTCAGTTTGAGTGAGTTGACACAAGCTCACCCTCATGGATTGTTTTTCCTCTGTGTGACAATCCCAAAGACACAGGAGGCACCCCCCCCCCAAGTCCTATGGAGCACGGTTTTCTTGTCACGGTTAGATATTGCTAGGAATTATCATCACATGTCAGAGTTTCGTGGGAGACTGCATTGTCTAGTAGTTAGAAGAGATCTGGGCAGGGGTCTCTCTTACTTACAGTGCAAAGCAAATTGGATGCACCAGTCCTGGAAGTCTGAAGTCCTGGGCTTTTATTTCCAGCCAAGCCACTGACTTGCTGTGCAATCTTGGGGTTGTGAATGCTCAGAAGCGTTGAAGATCAGGCCCTTATAGGTTTTGTGCCTCCATTTTCCCAGCTGTAAAATGGGGATAATAGTGCACCGCCATCAATCATTGTAAGGCACTGTGAGGATACACAGATGACATTATTTGTTCATTTCTAACACTCCTTGTTTATCATTCTGTGCAATTCTTTTACCCTTAGGGGTGTCTGTGCTTCTGGGGCTGATTAACTTTGTGATGTATCTTTCTGTCTTCTGATGTGTTTTAATAATTGCAATAGCAGGTGTAACACTCTCCCACTTGCATCTGTAATTGCACAGAGGGAATTCTGAAGCTTCCATTAAACTAGGAGTGCAAAGCTTGCAATAGGGTTATGAGCAGTTCCCATTATTGTTCAGTGACTGACGTTCATGGTGACGCAGGGACTCCTGGAAGAGACACAGTGAGAATGTTCTTTCACAGGATTTGAGGATGTACAGGACTTTGGAAATGAAATCCTAGGCTGTGGGGAGAGAGAGGAGAAGCGGAAAGGGGGCAGGAGGACAATAAACAGCACGACGGGCTAGAAATGGAAGAAAGAGGAGATAAAAGAAACATTCAGATGGGGAAATAACATTTCAAGTTCTGTGTAAAGTGGAAAATGAGCATCAACTATGGTATTAATTCCATCTTGAGGCTGTGGGGTCTCAGGTTTAGCTCTTGCCATTTATAAAATCACTTAAGACCCCAGTTGGAACTGCAGCTTTGTTATCCACAGCATGCTCACAGATTTAAAAGAGAAGGGGGCAAAAAAGAAGCTGAGCTGCGGATCTGTGTCTCACATGGAGCTGGAGCACCTGCTGAGTCCTTACTTCACAGGCTGCTGCCTGCAGTAACCAGTTGTAGCCGCTCTGTTGTTTTTTCATTACATGGGAGGCAGTGTGGTCTAATGGTCAGGGAACTAGACTGGGAGTCACTTCTATTCCTGTGTGGGTTTTGGACTGTATTATTTCTTTAGGTGTCAATCAGTGGGGGCCAGAAAATGACTCATCCTGTAAGTAAGCAGTTAAATCTGGTGGGAAGGAGGAAGAAGGGCAGAGGGATACATGCAGGTGGTAAGATGTGTCTTACTATAATTAATTAGAATTACTTATTGTAAGCTCTTAAGGACAGGGACTGTTTGTTCATGAGTAGCACTTAACATGCAGGGGTTCAGAGCCCAGTCAGGAGTGCCTCAAATACAAACAACAACGTTATCTGTCTCTGTCGCTCTTGGAGGACTCCAACAGTCCTGACCATCTGGTCCGATGAAATCCAGAGGACACAGGCTTCTCTGCACATCAGCTTCGGGGGTCATATTCTTCTGAGTCAGTGGGTTATCAGCACAAAAATATCAACCATGAAAGCTATTCCCATTGGATGTGCAGCCTGTCTTTAACAGAAAATGCCTTCCTGGCCTGAGAGCTGTATGGCTGATGGTAGAAGATGCTCTCCAGGGCTGCTCCGTCCCCCAGGAAAGGGACAGAACAACCTTCTGGGTCACATCGGAAGTGTGCAGGAAATCCTTTTGCCCAGGCCCAGCTTGTGCCGTCCTGTGATGCCTGTCCAAGCAAGGCTTTGGCACGCACACACCAGTTCTTCCCCCAGATTACCCTTTTCATCAGCAAGGCAGGCTTGGCTAATGTACGAGCTGGGAACGTGGGGTGAACATCCTCTTTTCCTCTCCCACGTCTCATGTCCCAGCAACGTTCAACAGCCAAGAAGGGCTCGATAGGACTTCATGGGTGCTGTGGCTGACTGCCAGTGTAGGCACTCCAGAGCAGTGTGAGTTACTCTCACTGATGGGCAGGCTAGGCATGTTTTCTCTACAGGCACCACACAGTCGGAGCGATTACGGTACTTAGCGATGGACTCCAGGCCTCTGAACGAACCTGTTCAAAGCAAAGAAACGTCCCTGTTTGTGACGTGGGTAAAAGAATTATACACAGAAATCTCCCTGGCACCTGAAACCTTGCTATCAGAGAGCAAGCAGCATTCTCCCCCTCCATCTGAAGTCAATTAGTTCATTTTAATCATTTAATTGCGGTTAACTCACATCATTACATATGTAAGCAATGTGTGGCCAATAGATTGAAGCAGTAGGTAGAGGAATGGCTATAAGCAGGAGAGGCTCAGAGGAGTATGAGACTGAGAAATGTTCGTGACAGATGACAGAAGCAAGGCAGGTGGCTTAACAGAGAGCTCTGCACTGAGCTGAAGCATAAAAAGGACGCTTACAGGAAGTGGAAGCTAGGACAGATGACTAAGGAGGCATATAAAGACATTGCTCGGGACTGCAGGGATAAAATCAGAAAGGACAAATGGAGTTGCGACTAGCAAGGGATGTGAAGGATAACAGGAAGGGGTTCTACAAGTATATCAATAACAAGAAGAGGATCAGGGATGGTGTAGGTCCCTTACTGAATGGGGCAGGCATCCTCGTGACAGAGGATGAGGAAAAAGCTGAAGTGCTCAATGCTTTTTTCACTTGTTTTCACAAGCAGGGTCAGCTCCCAGCCCACTACACTAGGTACGGGGGACTGGGGAGAAGAAGAGAGGCCCTTGGTGACAGAAGGTCAGGTTAGGGACTGCTTAAAGAAACTAGATGTGCACAAGTCCATGGGGCCAGATGAACTGCATCCGAGGGTGCTGAGGGAGCTGGCTGATGAGATAGCAGTACCATTGGCCATTATATCTTTGAAAACTCGTGGCGAACAGGGGAGGTGCCAGAGGACTGGAAAAAAGCAAATATAGTACCTATCTTCAAGAAAGGCAAAAAGGAGGATCCAGGGAATTACAGACCTGTCAGCCTCACCTCAATCCCTGGAAAAATCATGGAGCAGCTTCTCAAAGAATCCATCCTGAAACACTTGGAGGAAAATAGAGTAATCAGGAACAGTCAGCATGGATTCACCAAGGGTAAATCATGCCTGACCAACCTCATCGCCTTCTATGATGAGATGACTGGATTTGTGGATGCGGGAAGAGCCATTGATGTGATATACCTTGACTTTAGCAAGGCTTTTGATACAGTTTCCCACAGCATTCTCATTGGCAAATTAAGGAAGTATGGGTTAGATGCGTGGACTGTAAGGTGGATAGAAAACTGGCTAGAACAACAGTTTCAGCGTGTAGGAATCAATGGCTCCATGTCAAGTTGGCAAGCAGTAACAAGTGGTGTGCCCCAGGGGTCGGTCCTGGGGCCAGTTCTGTTCAATGTTTTCATTAATGATCTGGATGATGGGATAGATTGCACACTTAGTAAGTTTGCGGATGATACCAAACTGGGGGGAACGGTAGACACCCTGGAGGGCAGGGACAGGATTCAGGGAGACCTAGACAAATTGGAGCAGTGGGCCAAGAGGAATCTCATGAGGTTCAACAAGGACAAGTGTAAAATCCTGCACTTGGGACGAAAAAACCCCATGGACTGCTACAGGCTGGGGAGTGATCAGCTAAATAGCAGCACTGGAGAAAAGGACCTGGGAGTCATGGTGGATGGGAAGCTGGATATGAGTCAGCAGTGTGCTCTTGCTGCCAAAAAGGCCAATGGCATACTGGGCTGCATCAGAAGAAGTGTCGCCAGCAGATCGAGGGATGTGATCATTCCCCTCTATTCTGCACTAGTGAGGCCACATCTGGAATACTGTGTCCAGTTTTGGGCTCCCCACTACAAAAAGGACATGGACAAATTAGAGAGAGTCCAGAGGAGGGCAACCAAAATGATCAAAGGGCTGGAGCACAAGCCCTATGAAGAAAGACTGAAGGAACTAGGCTTATTTAGCCTGCAGAAGAGAAGACTGAGGGGGGATTTGATAGCAACCTTCAACTACTTGAAGGGTTGCTCCAAGGAGGAGGGAGCTCGACTGTTCTCGGTAGTAACAGAGGGCAGAACAAGAAGCAATGGCTTCAAGTTACAGCTGGGGCGGTCCAGACTGGATATTAGGAGAAACTTCCTTACTAGGCGAGTGGTGAAGCAGTGGAATAAGCTGCCTAGGGAGGTGGTGGAATCTCCATCTCTGGAGGTGTTCAAGTCCCAGCTGGACAAAACCCTGACTGGGATGATCTAATGGGAGTGGTCCTGCTTTTTTTGGCAGGGGGTTGGACTAGATGACCTCGTGGGGTCCCTTCCAACCCTATGATTCTATGATTCTATGATTAGGTCTGTAATACAAGGACCACAGGGGAAGGTTTGTAATAGTTCAGCTTAGCCATCCTAGGCTACAGGCAAAAGGAGGTTTGATATAAGTAGGTGACCAAGGAATTCCCCCGTCCCAGTAGAGTTACATGATTACTGGAAAGAAAGCACCAACAGGTGAGGTTTGGGAAAATATGCCACAGTTTACCCATCTTGACACTTGCTTGTAACACCATGGAAAGTTTTGCTCTCGCTGCAAGTTACCACAGGAACATGCTTACATAGCTGTTCATGTGAATAAAGGGAACTCAGAGGCCAACCTATGAAAAGCAGAGATACCCCCACATTTATGGGGTGTAAAAATACAGCTAAGGAAATGGGGGGGTGGAACCAGCATGCATATGGGTAAGATGGTCGTAACACAGGCTGAAAAGGATTCCCTTGGATGGATGGGGTGGGAAAAAGCAAGTCAGAAAATCCTTCTTAGGAAACACCCCCTCTAGCAACGACAGCCTGTTCAGGGATCTACCCAACACAATGATATTGCCGGGGAAGTGAGCATGAATACAGCCCTGGCCATTGCACAGGCTCTCCTGGGATTATGTAGGACACTCATAGCCGTAACTATTTAGCTGTTTGGTGACACTTATCTCACAGCCAGGCAGAATATCTTGTGGCCCGGTAGGTGTGTGGCATGGTATTTGTGTTTCATGAATTCCTAGAATTTTGCATGATGACTCTCATCCTGCAGGGCCTAAAACTGTGGCACCGCAAAGACTCACTCACTAGAAACGCTGGGGTTTAAGACAGAACGCTCAATTTAATTTATGGAAAGACTATATGGCCACAAGAGGGAGTGTGGTCACCTTGTATGCCGCTGAGCAGCTAATTCAGTCGGGTGATGTTACCAAATGCTTCCCTCCCGGCAAAGCCTTTGTTGATGTTGACAAGGATTTTGCCTGCATAAAAACTGAGTCAGAGCATCAAGGACTGGCCCTCGCAGGATACAGAGACGGCAGCCAAGTGCCAGATTTGGCTTCCCTATTCTGGGCACTGGTGAAGCATTAGACCAATGGTTTTCAAACCCTTGGTCAGGATCCAGCACTGGGTCGCTGACCCTCAGGTGCTGGGTTGAGGCACCGCCTGCCGAAAGACTGGAATGCATTGCTCAAAGATGTAATTGTTGGGTCACAGGCATACATGAGTGTTTTTCAATTGGGTCCTGAGAAAAATAAGTTTTCAAATCATTGTGTTAGACCACAATAAAGAAGATCTTGCTTCCAACTGCATCCAGACCGCGTATTTGAACTCACCTCCCACAGTGGCATTGTGCCCAGACACTGTCACTCCTTCACATCTAATTGAAGCCAGCTTCTGTTTGCTCCTGGTAGAGGTGGGTTTGGTGCCACAGTCCTAGATATCACTCTGCTTCTTCCACACTTGGCTGCATGTTTTACATATCCCATAATCCTTAGTCTGCACTTCTGCAACTCTCACTCATGCTGAGTCACGAGGGTGCCCAGGTATCAAGTGTGAAACACGGGGCCAGTGACTGGGGAGGGGGTTGCTCCGTGCCTATACAAGACAAAGCCCAGAACAGTGTGCCCTGAAAAATCAGGACATCCGTGAGTCACGCTTACTCACACTTTGGTTTCCATTGGGACATGCTTTTCAGTGCGACACTTTGAAACAAAGCAACATTCATGCTCATTAAAACATAGCTGATGGGTCCTTGATAATGAGAATAAAATCCATCTAGTGAGATTTCCCAGAAGGCGTTTGGCACCATGGCACAATTAACCTCCGGAGAGAAATGTCTACTGCACCAGCATTGCTGAGCAAACAAACTGGAGACACAGGCCATTGCTTTTTGCTAGATCAGTGTAAGTGCTAGTACCAGTGGAAAGGTTGAAAACTGATGTTTCTTTTTAAAGCCAAGAGATGCTGAGCCTGTGATGTTCTGCTATGCTGGCTTGATTTCTAATAGCTCAGATGGCAGATGTATTTACAGAGGCAAGCACTGCTGTCTGATAGAGGGACACAAGTGTGACATAGCTATAGACCGCCTGCATTATTTGGCCTAATATTTTCAAAGCCTCTGAAAATATCCTCAGCAGCTGCTTACATGCTAAAGTGCCCATCCTGCAGGCTTTTCATGCACATTCATGGATTCACCTGCTAATATTAAGGGTGTGGTTTGAGGGCTTTTTAGCAAGCTGTTTTATTGCCTGTTCCAATTAATCAGTAAACAGATTATCCCTATTTTTTAAGAAACAGGGATTGTTTTAGGGTCACCAGCACTTCAGGATTGCCCTGATGTTTCCAGGAATTAAAAATTCATCTTGAATTAAAGATTATGTCATGCAGGGGTGTAGCCGGCAGCTGTTTTTTGGCTGGGCCCCTGGAGCTGTGGGAAGAGGAGGGTGGAAGAGAGGTGGTGCAATGAGACCCACCCTCCGTAGTGCCCTGCAGCCATAGTGGTGACGTTTGCACCACTACCAGGTGCTGTAGTGGGTGGGCCTCATCTCCAAGAGGGTGGGCCCTGGCCCACTCAGGCCCATCTGTGGCTATGTCCCTGATGTCAGGTAATGAAACCTCCAAGAACACCTTCAACCAAAATTGGCACCACTATCGGCGTGCCTTACCTTTATGTACAAGCTGCTACTGAGCAGAATGGGAGAGGGGCTGCACATCAGGGTAGAGGCTCAGTGGCAAGAGACGTTTGCAAATCACCTAGCAATATAATAGTTGACTTCAGCCAGCACCCTCAGTCACTCGCCGTCACAAGCACTGCAGCTGTCCTCTCCCTCCACACAGCTGTGCTATTTTATACCCCCTGACTGAATCAGTTCCCAGCCTGTACCTCCCCAGAATCCTGATTCCCAGAATCCAATTCTGTTTATCTGGCTCTCCTCCTGCTTCATGCGCCTGAGATGATCATCAGCCCTGGCAGGCCAAAAGGGCCATTTGTTGGTGTCAGTCTGATGCTACTCCCAAAATAGCCAGGAGCACATTTCCCTGCCAACTGCTTCTCTAGAGAAGTTTCAGAAAAGGACTCAGAACATTTCCAATTCATACTTTGCCCAGCAGAGCAGCAGCTGGGCCTATAGGCTGGCACCAAGGATGGCTTCCTTTTCTTTCAGATCTTCAGGGACGCTGTTTCCCTTTTAGACATGCGACACCCACGCGCTCCTAATGTTCTTGCTGTCCTCAGCCGCTGTGCACTGGACATGCCTGTCGAGCCAGGATTGATCTAGATCAGGGGTCTCAAACTCAAATCACCATGAGGGCCACACGAGGACTAGTACATTAGCCTGAGAGCTGCACCACTGAAACCTTTTCATACAATGATATTGCAAATATTGGTAACAACAGTGTTGTTCTGGGCCGCAGGGAATAGCTTTAGGGGCCGCATGCAGCCCACGAGCCATGTGTTTGAGACCCCTAATCTAGATGCAGCGCATAAACCTCCTGGATTGGAACATCCCTTGTCCTTTTGCAGGCTTGGGCGATTCCAAATCTGAATTTTGCAAATGGACCGAACCACCAGCCTGAATTAAAACATGCTGAATTTGGGGGTGAATGGACCCAGCATCCGGGTCTGAACCCCCAGCTTGCTCCCATCCTTCCTGTGACGCCATTAGAAAGGGTTGACCTTTGGAGGGCCACGTTATTTTTCCTCATGCCAGATGTTCTGTAAATAATTGGCTCACACACATTGACGAGACACATTCTGGTTGCTTCACCTAAGGGAGTTGCATGGTTATTATCAACCACCAGCTGGGGTTGCTATGCCCTTCTGGTAGTGTGGGGAGAGCACCTCTTTTCTCTTGGCAAATGAAACTTTTTTAAAATATGAAATCAAGCTTTAGTTTGAATGCAAAATGCCATGGTGCAGGGTGAACGTGCCAGGCAGGGCCCTGAAATGTTGCAGTGCATAAGTCAGCTTCTATATAAGTCCCATATAATTAAATCATAATAGTCTGTCTTTTTGCTCTGTGTTTGTACGCAGCCAAGCAGCAGGGGTGCCTGGCCTGAACTAGGCCTCCATGGCATTGTGGTAATAAACCAGGTGGTGATGGGCTTTGATTCAGGAAAAAAACTCTCCCTGGGCTCAAACCTGATGCCCTTCCCTGGATAGGAATCAGTTAAGTCTCACTGCATCCTGGCAAGGCCCATAAATCAATGGAGCTACTCGGGTGAATGATTTTAACCCAATTCAGTCCATGAAAAAGTGGCCTGTCTTAAAGTGGGCCAGATTTGCAAAAGTGCCTCCAAAATTACCCCATTTGTATGCAGGCCTGGGAGTTTGCACCGCCGTACCCAAGCAGAATTTACATTAGCAATTACTTTCAAGAGCACTCAGAGGGCATATGAGATCAGATGAATCTATCCCAGATGACCGGAGAAGGGCAAACAGCAAATCCAGGGAATTACCGACCACTCAGTCTAACTTCAATATCTGGAAATATACTGGAACAAAAGATTTAAGTAATCAGTTAATAAGCACCCAGAGGAGACTGTGGTTGAACAGAATAGCCAGCATGGATGTCAAGAACAAAGTGTGCCGAACCAACCTAATTTCTGTCTTTGACAGTGTTAGGGATCTAGTAACTGGGGAAAAGCAATAGACATGATATATCTTGATTTTAATAAGCCCTTTGACATGGTCCCATAAGCAAACCTGGGAAATGTGGGCTTGATGAAATTACTTACAAGGTAGGTGCTCAGCTGGTTGAAAGGCTGTCGTCAGAAAGTAATTGTCAATGCACACATCTAGTGGGGTGCTGCAGGGGTAATCCTTGGTCTAAGACTATTCAATATTTTCATGAATGACTTGGATAATGGAGTGGAGATTATGCTTATAAAATTTCTGTTTGACACAAAGCTGGGAGGGGCCGCAAGTGTTTTGGAAGAGGAAGAGGGGTTTAAAATTCAAAATGACCTTGATGAACTGGAGGACTGGTTTGAAATCAACAAGATATAATTCAATAAAGACGAGTGGAAGTACTTTATTTCATTCTGCGCTGTGTTAACTGGAGTGTCGTATGTGAGACACAGGAGGTAATTGTCCTGCCTGGAGGCCTCAGATGCAGAGCTGTGTCCAGTTCTGTGCTCCACATCTTAGTAAAAATGTGGATAAACTGGAATGTGTCCAAAGGAGAGCAACTAAAAATGATCAAAGGTTTAGAAAACTTTACATGGCATGAAAAATTTAAAAAAACCAAAAACCTAGTTCCAAAGGAGTAGCTGTGTCAGTCTAATTCAAAACAAACATGGAGTCCTGTGACAACTTTTAAAAACTAACAAATGTGTTAGTCTTTAAAAGTGCCATAAGACTCCTTGTTGGTTTGTTTGTTTTTTAAAAATAAGCATGTTTAGTCTTGAGAAAAGACAACTGGGAGGGGACAGTCCTGACATATGTTAAGGGCTGTTACAAGGAGGATGGTGGTCAATCATTCTCCATGTCCACCGCAGGGAGGGCAAGAATTAATGGACTTAATCCTCAGCAATGGAGATTAGGTTTGATGTTAGGAAAAACTTAAATTTATAAGGGGGTCAATCTTTGGACGAGGCTTCTCCGTGAAGTTGCCGAATCCCCATCCCTAGTGGTTTTTAAGAACAAGTTGGACACGCTTGTCAAAGGTGGTCTAAGTTTCCTTGGTATCAGCTGAGGAGGCTGGAGTTGGTGACCTCCTGATGCCCCATCCAGCCCCACGTTTCTGTGATTCGGAGTTACTTTGATGAAGCTAGCCACTTTCCATGAGCAAGTTCCAAAGGGGCAGCCGTGTTAGCTTAGTTCAGGAAAAAACAAACAAGGAGTTGTGTGGCACTTTTAAAGACTAACAATAAATAAATAAATTTGTTAGCCTTTAAAAGTGCCTCAGGACTCCTTGTTTGTTTTCCATGAGCAATGTCACATTTGCATGCACAAGTGCGGATTTTGTGCATCCAAGGGATTTTCTAGCAGTTAGGAGACTTCCCTAGACTTGCAAGTCCCTGTTCTGCTATAGATTTTCCATGTGACCCTGCGCAAGTCACAATCAATGGGTGTTAGGAGCTGTCCACCAGCTGCACAATGGAGATAACAGACACACACACACACACGTGCACGCGCACACATGCACACATTGTCACTGTGGATGTTGCACCAGTTTATTGGTAAAATTAACATGAAGCCTCACAAACGCTGGAACATGCTTTTCCTTTTAAAGAATTTCCACTGGACCTTAATGGTGAGCATCCAGTCGTTGACATATAAACTCTTACAAGCTGATGTGCACACATGCGCCTTGGGGAGAAGGTGGCAGCATCCTGGAGACGGGGATGGTTTCTGCGCGATGCACTGGGAGCCTACGATTCATTTGCCAGCCTTCTGGGCCTTCTGGGCTGACTTGGTGACTTTGCCAGCACCACCGCTCTTCTTCTCCACGTTCTTGATGACGCCCACAGCCACGGTCTGCCGCATGTCACGCACGGCAAAGCGTCCTGTGGAGGGAATGGAGAGGACAGAGGTGGCGTGAGAACAATGGGAGTATGTTGCTGTCTCCATAACATTGTGGCTTCCCCATTTCAGACGTGGCCTAGAAACCCTTTCTGACCAGTCCATATACAGAGCAGGGAACAGACTTTAGCAGGAAAATAGATGGTTGTCAGACTAGACCTGAGGATGACCTAGGATATGGGAGACCTGTGTTCAGGTTCCAGCTCCAGCATGGATTTCATGTACTTAACCTCTCCAAGTGTCAGTATCTCTCCGTAAAATGGGAATAATTCTCCCTGCCTTTCCTCACAGCGCGTATGTATATTAAAAAGTCTGAGGGACTCAGATACCACAGCAATGAGGGCTGGTTAAGTACCTCAGATAAAGAAAGCTGCAGCTGGGAGGTGCAGCGGGAGGCATCTTGTTGCACCAACCGGCAGGAGCTGAGCGTGCTGCACTCCGCCTGAGAGAAGGCACCGTAACTATGACAAAAACCTGATATTTATGGATGGCAGCTCCAGGCTAATGCCTCATTTTGAGACCTGCATCCCAAAGGAGCCCTGTGCTGCCCAGGGATGTGCTCTGGGGTTTGTTCATTGCTCTGCCCTATCATTCAGTCAAGGGCCTCATTGAGCGAGGTTTTCTGTCAAGTCCCCGGCTAAGTAACTGAAACTCATGTTTATCATCAAGCTAGCCTTCACACTGCTGCTCGGTTCATTGAAGATTCTGTAATCGCCCCTTTGTTAAAGAGCTGCTAGGTATTTGTGCTGGGCAAGTTAAAGCATGTCCTCAGACGTACATCCTGGTGCACCACATCAGCCAAAGGCATTAATGCATCCCTCTTTGGAGGAGCTGGGACTCATTGCACCAAAAGGATATATCCCACTGAGTGGTGTATCCTGCTTGTGGATGACATGCTTCGTCTTCCAGGATTTGATTTAGACAAGAGAAAACAG
The DNA here is from genome assembly GCA_007922195.1 of Podocnemis expansa. Lineage (NCBI taxonomy): Eukaryota > Metazoa > Chordata > Testudines > Podocnemididae > Podocnemis > Podocnemis expansa. The sequence goes on along the minus strand of ML682026.1, from coordinate 2,202,978 downwards.
CAAATTCACTGTTTGTGTCATACCTGTTATTTCATCATACGTAGAAAGGTTCTTTTAGCTCACAGGGCTTTCCACTTTGGACCCCCAAACCCTGATGGGACAGCTGTGGCTTCCAAGAAGTAACAACTGACAAGCATTTAGCCCCTTTTTGTGGGTGTCTCTAGTGGAAATGGGGGACAAACAATGAACCCATTGCCTCACCAAGAGGTGGGTACTGGGAGAAGCTCTCCACACACATCGGCTTCCCAGGGATCATCTCCACAATGGCAGCATCTCCAGATTTCAAAGATTTGGGGTTGTCTTCCAGCTTCTTGCCAGAGCGCCGGTCGATCTTCTCCTTCAGCTCAGCGAACTTGCAAGCAATGTGCGCCGTGTGGCAATCGATGACGGGGGAGTAGCCTGCACTGATCTGGCCAGGGTGATTCAGAATAATCACCTATAGCACAGAACAAAACAACAAAAAAAGAGCTTGGCAGGGTACTTGTGAGGCAAAAACGGTGAAAGAAATCCCGTGTCACTCCCACCTCCAGGCCAAGTAAGCCATATGTTGCAGGAGACAGTGAGAAAGATACTGCCCTCTAGTGACTGGCACTCTGTGAAAATACAACATCGATTTTCACTACCTGCTCTGAGCTCTTCCTTAGCTTAAGCACTAAGAGACCTGTACTTTGGGTGCTAAAGGACCAGCCCTGTAGATCCAGCTCCCTGGGTAGTGTGGGAGGGTCGCCCGGTAGTTGTATCATCTCTGGAAAACATCAGTTTGTTACAAGCTCTTTCCCTGCCCAGCCTTCATAAACATCCCTGAAACGGCACTGAACCTCGCCTCCGCTCTCCCCGTCACAATGGAGAAAGGCTGGAGGGGGAAATGTGGAGGCGGTCATGGGGACTACGGGCCACAAAAAGTCAACTAGTCCCAGCTTGGGCTTAAACCAGAAAAGTAGAAAAATTGTGCCAATGAACTGAAAGGCTGCTGTCAGCAGCTCCATAAAAATCCCCTGCAAGTTCAGCTGCTCAAATGGATCCCACTAGGCTACAATCCCCTACACTTCTTGTCCTAAAATGCTGTGTCATTTTGCTGTGTTCAACCACTGCTGTCTTCCACCCCAGAGGTGGCTGCATTTCTGCAGTGGGGGAAGCAGTTCTTCTAGCCAATGTACATAGCTTGAAATCCAGTTAGTGGAGAGCTTTGGGATCTTCCTGGAAGAAAGATGGTCCATAATTATAAAGCGTTCACCCTTAAACTGCCTGGGGCCTCCTCTGCTGCTCACTCAGATGTGATGGTCTTCTCTCATCCTGACAACCTGCTGCACCTAGAGGTACCTGCAACCAGAAAGCAACCTGCCTGTCCCTGTACGGATAAGACTCTGTAGACCCAGTAACCTGGTCACCTTTAGACTCTCGCTGGTGGGTGAGACGCTCGTAGACCCAGTTAGCTGTTCACCTTTCAGTTCTACTGACCTGAGAAGTGAACTGCGCTGCCTCCTGGGGCGGGTCCGACTTGCTGTCCCCGCAGACGTTCCCGCGGCGGATGTCTTTGACGGACACGTTCTTCACGTTGAAACCAACATTGTCACCCGGCAGGGCCTCGCTCAGAGCTTCGTGGTGCATCTCCACCGACTTCACCTCTGTGGTGATGTTCACTGGGGCAAAAGTCACCACCATGCCAGGCCGGAGGATCCCGGTCTCTACACGGCCCACGGGGACGGTACCGATACCTGGTGGGAGAGGAGGAGGCAGCATGAAGACAGCGGAGCAAAAAGCAATTATCTTCTCACATTCCCAGAGAGGGGGGCCCAGCTGATGGGAAGCACTGAAGTCAGTGGAGTTATTTCTGTTTACACTATGGGCCTATGTGTTTATTTATGGCCTAGCTAAAACCTAGGGGGCAAGATCAGCTACCTTGGTCCCTAGCAATGCCTTATTCTGTGCCCAATAACTAACACCCATTCAGTGTTTGAGGAATGCTCTATGGCTCAAAGAGGTGAGCTCACAGCATCAGAGCCACCACAAGCCGAGCAGTCCCTTGTCCCCTGAAAACTGTTCCTTTCCACCCGCGTAAAGCCTCTTGCTTTAAATTCCTAGTGACAAGAAAGCAATCTCGTGCCCTGATTTTTGCTGAGTACTTCACACTGGCCTGAACAGTGCAGCTGACCCTTGCTCAGAGCTAATGTGAAGGCCCAGAGAGAGATAGTGTGGGAGTAGGTGTTAGCCAGAGGGAGGCCTTTTACCAATTGCCTCCGTCTGAAGAAAGGGTTTGGAAAATGCCACGAGTTACATAAGAAACGCCAAGAAAGATGACCTTGGAGAGAGGCCAGGAAGCCTAGCTGGATCAGTTCCTTCTTTGGGTGAGCTCTCGTAACCTCACAGCATCGCCTTCCTTCAAATAGTCATCTAACTGCATGGTAGAACGACCTGTATCTGTTGCTTGTGCTACTTGGCTCTGTGTTGACTGCGACTCATTAACTGATGGCCACGTAATCTGCTGCAACAGGCTAAATCTGCTGCAACGGGCTAACAACTAGAAGCCCAGGTATCAGCAATACACTCGAGGGGCACAAAATGTCTGATTCCCACCCTGAGCTGGAGAGAGAAAACTGACAGCGGGTGACTTACTCAGCCAGGCTACGAGAGTCAGCAGATCCCTTGAGCCCTGTGCAGGAGGGAGCTCCAGCAAGATATTTATAGCCACTTAGACACTTCCCCAGGGCAAAGGAGACAGTCTGGCTTAAGTATCCCACACCCAGCTTGCCGCGTGGGCTAGCTAATGAGGGAGCGCTGACTGACACAGCCAACTGGAAGGCTCCTAACACTGCAGGCGCCCTTGCCAAGGTGGCAGCAAAGGCTCCCTCCAGCACGGGCTTGCTGAGCTGGCCTTCTTCTTCAACGACAAACAGCACCGGTTACCTTCTGAGCAACCGTCCTTCCTCGAGAGAGCTCAGCCAAGCACCTACCTCCATGTTGGCAGTCAGTGCTCCTTGCCGTCCGGATCCTGGCCCCTAGCACAGTTTTGCAAGTGGCCCTCCCACCAGGGGTGCGGTGCCCCCTACCATTCTGGCTGCAGCATCAGTGAAGCACCAGCTGACAGCTATGCAAAGGCAAGTGGCCGTTTTAGGAGGCAGATTTGTGTTTCCTGTGCAGAATCATTCGCATGCATTTCTTTTGGGGCCTCAGACCTGATTTCAGCAAACCCCTGTTTGCAGGCACAATCCTGTACCCACAAAATTAATTTTGGGTGCAGGCTGTACCCCCAAAAGAGAGACATTCTGCAAAGATCCCCCTATTTCCCCAGTCTTATAAGCCTAGCCATTAAGGGGTCTCTTTGCAACTCAGTGCTCTCTTTAGCTTTCTCTAGAGGTCTGCTCTTGTGGAATTTACCAGGTCCACCTAACTCACAGCTTAATTATACCTGGGAAATGCAGACTGTAACTATGAGGAAAAGTCTCTAGTCTAGTCACCAGCGGGTGCTGTGGTTAGAGAGAGAAGCCAGCAATGGCTTTGCTCACCCCCAATTTTGTAGACATCTTGAAGGGGCAGACGCAGGGGTTTATCTGTAGGGCGAGTGGGGGGCAGGATGGTATCCAGAGCTTCCAGCAGTGATACGCCACTAGCATTTCCTTCCTTACGCTCCACTTTCCAGCCTTTGAACCAAGGCATCTGCAGAATAAAAAGGCAGACATATGTAATGAGTGGGCCAGTTCTCTACAGCCGATCCTTTCAGCCCCGAAATCCCATAGAAATGTTCCACCAGGAGATAAGCAAGCTAGAAGGCCACCGTCCACATTGATGCTGAGACAGCTATTCAGCAAGTGAATGTGAACCCTGCCTTCAGAGAGGCTTGTTTCTTTTCACGAGAACAGAAAGCAATGTATATGAGTCAGGGCTGCAGTTGTTTGTTGACCTGTTTGCTCAGTCTTAATCTGGCTTGATTTATTTAGCAAGGAACAATCCTTCTGCTATATCATCCGCTGTGCATTAATCTAGCTCTGCCTGCCTGACCACACCATCTGGCCCAGAAACGCTGCCCCGCCTCCATTCTCTCGTCACACTAGGAAAAGCACACGCTGTTTGCGATCACAAGTGACACAATGACACACAGACTGCTAGGTGGGAGGAGAGTGGGCAGGGTGGCCTTTAATTCCCTTTGCATGCTAAGAGATGCAAGGATGAACTGTTTCCCCAGGTCTGTTCCCCTCACTTTGCCCTGATCCCTCACTGACCTTCAGACAGGGACAATCCCAGCTTGCTGGCTGTGGCAGACCCAGAGTGCTCATCTACGCAGAGCTGAACCGGCTTAAACTAAGGGTGCAATTGAAAATCAGCATCCTTAACCGGGGCAAAAGGTCACAGGGACTCTTGAAAACTGCTATAATAAACCTCGTGTAGGTTGATCAGGAACAGAGGTCAGCTAAACCTAAGCTAAGCCATTCCTGAACCCAAAGAAGGGCCCCACATGGCCTTTGTTCTGTTTCACTGAACTGGTTTAAAACAAAGTTAAGATCATGTAACTCCAGTATGTAGACAAAGCCAGAGGGGGAGTGCATGGGAGGAGAGAGGAAGAAGAAGAAAATGGGGAGGAGTGGGGGTGTTGGGCACTGGGCACTGGAGAGGAAGGTTTCCGAAGGAGAGGAAGAAGCAAAAACAGGTGGAAAGGAGCTGTTTAGCGAAGAGGAAACAAGAGAGCTGGGATCTCCTGGCAGGACTGGGAGTGCTGATTCTGGAGTGAATGTGCAGGATGCCCGCAGGCCCTGCCTTTCTCTAAAGTACACGAGTCCATTCAAAGCAGCAGGTGTCTGACTATTTAACAGCCTGATTTAATTGGCAGCTTGTGCCGGCAGCTAACCTCCCGCCAGCCCCAAATTCTGTTCTCATCCAAAATCCTAGCAACTGTCGCAGGGGAACTTGCAGCTCATGTTTGCAGTGAGAACTGAGCCTGTGGCCGGCTTCCAGTGACAAACGGCACGTTCCCTGTTTCCTTTTGCATTTGTGCTCCACGGCCATTAACAGAGAGACAGCAGTCACCCGCTAACTGCGCAGGACAGGATCCCCGACCTTCAGCTCCAGAACAGCAAGCTCCTCCGGGTGAGCCGCAGCAGCAGAGGGAACTGACAGGTCAGCTTCAGCTGGAGCTAAAGTAGGTTAGCCTCTGCCCGCGCTACACTAGGAAAATTAGCACCAGTGGGTTATCGCTGTGCCCAGCAAAGATACAGCCCCACCAACAACAGCAACTGCACAGGCCTTAGTGCAGACAGCACTCTGCTTCGTACGCTGGGGGCTATACGCTGTCCCAGCTGTACCCTTGATGCCTTCCAGGCAGTCCATGTTCTGCATCTAGCGTGATGCACCTTCAGCATCAAAGGCTCCCCATCAGTGAGAGGCCGTCCCTCCCTCCCCAGCATGGTAGGCCTGCAACGTGCTTTGAGGAGGCAGCTCTTCAGTCTCTTTGTTCTGCACCTCTACAGCATCAAGTCAAATGCGAAAGCACGGCACCTAAGCATTATGTTTCATACTATCTTGGCATACTATCTTACATCCGTTTCATGCTATCTTGGGCTGATTCATCTCTGCCATGCCAGTTTTCTCGTGTTGCTCTTAATTTATACTAGGGTAAGCGAGAGAAGAACCACCAGACTCCCTGCAGCATTGCCAGCTCCTGATATCTGGCACTTGGTTAAAGCCCCAGCACCTGCAGTCAGACGACTCCATGAGAATCTCCGCAGGGTTGGTTTGTTAAGTATATTTCCAACCCTGACGGTTGCACAGAAAATCCTGAAAATGCCTCAAGGCTCAAAGCCAAGATGCAAATATAAAAGGGCCCCAAATGGATTATTTTTAAGCCAATTGCATGATTTGGAGGAGAGGGGGGAACTGCCTGATGAGTTTTGCACACTTGAGATTGGTGATACCGCTTCATTGCCTTGCTAAGACACTCATTGCTTGAGGTGGATAGGTCTTCCTCAGCCAGTCTGCCCTTCCAGGACTACAAGGCTGTAGTGAAACCAACGTAGTGCCTGTGAATGAATGAACCTGCCTCCTTATCAAAGCACCTAACTAGACTTTACTCCTCCCAGGCGAAAGGCTGAGACCATGTGAGGCAACAGCGGCACCCAGTGGACAGCCTCCTTCATTGCCAATGCTGACATCCCACAGATGCTGCATTTCTATTCCTGACCGTGACACTTCATAAATCACGGGACACCAGAAAGCACAGCACCTCTTACTCTGAGACTTCTTCCTGGGTCCTTTATTGCCGGCTCCTCCAGTCTTTCCTGCCCAAAAATGATTCTTGCATTTTGAAAGCAGTTCAGAATGTGGGTCATAAACAATCGATTAGCTAACTCAGTGGCACGCAAAATGCCCCTCTCTGCAAAGGGGTAGCCATCTAGTTTAGCAAAACAAACAAGGAGTCTGATGGCTCTTAAAAGACTAACAAATGTATTTATTGCATGAGGTTTCACAGAAGAAACGAAAGCTCATGCAACAAACAAACCTGTTAGTCTTTAATATGCCAATAGACTCCTTGTTTGTAGAGATGGACTTAGACACTCAGCTGTTTCCCCCAGTCTTATTGAAATGCTTTGCCCATGTCCACTTTTCATTAAGACATTTCACGCCCACTTTGCACAAGTGTCAATGGTGATACATGTGCAAGGCAGAAGAGAAACTGGCTCTCAGTGATGCCACCCCCCTGGCAACACGCATCCTCCAGGCATAACTTTGAAGGCTGCTACCCTGATCTCCTTATAACAGCCTGGAAATGGGCTCACCTGTGGGGCTTCCCCCAGCGACAGGTGCATTCAGGTGGGGTGCAGTCATGGGAGGAGCTATACAGGGGGCAGGACCCCGGGAGGAGTTCTGGGTGACCCAGGCAGAGTCTTCCAGGCAGTTGCTGGGAGGTTCACACTCCCACAAGCCCTCTGCTGCCTTGCCAAGAATGCAGCACGAGGACTCCCACCATCTCCGCTTGGAGGGCCTCTCACTGCTCCACAGGCCCTTTTGTTTGCTACCAGGTACCTAACTGCACCACGGCGCCAGCAAAGAGCAGCAACGGCTCTCCACAAGGACAAAGCATAGCTCCAGGACCCTTCCTCGAGCCCCTGCCAAGTTCATTCAAGCCTGTACATTTAAAAGAAACAAAGCAGGTTGGCATGGAAGAATGGCATCCACCCTACTGCACGGCATGGGCAGGGAAAGGTTAAAACCAACAGCAAATGGAGGCAAGAGCCTCCTCATGTGCAAGGCTGCCCAGACTATGCCCAGACTGCCAGGAAACCAAACCCAGGCAAGCAATTCTCTGGGCTGCACCTTTGTGGCCTGGATCTAAGGGCTGGGCAGAGCAGTAGCTCATCTGGCCTGACCTGGCTGCAGAGGCTGGCAACCCTGGGTTCAGTGACCCAGAAGGAAAAGGCAGAGAGGGCATCAGCTACCTTTGATTGAAATGGTTCACCCTCTCTGGGAAATGGCACCATGCCTGAGAACCATCTGCTCCAGTTAGTGACAGTGCAGGGACAATCTCTCCTCCTGCATGGCAGAAAAGGTCGAACCTGCAATGGCTGGGCCTGCTGCCAGCCCCGCACCTGCTTCCTCCTCCAGCCAGTGCAAGAAAGGACAGGCATCAGTTTCCATCTTAATTTTCACGCCTTTGTCCTCTCCAGCCTTGAGTCGCCAGGTTGCAGGACTCAGCATCATCATAGGCCTTTCTTGAGAGCCACTGGCTCCCTTCCAGAAATGCACATAAGAATCCCCAGGCTCTTCAGCGGACCGCTTGGCTGGTATTTCTAAAGGATAAGACCCTGGGGTGGATGGGGGAACATGGAGACACTTCAGACCAGCAGGGTCTAACCACTAGGAAGCTGCCAACGAAAGCAGGCATCAGTTTCCACTCCGCTCCAACATATCAGACTCACACAGCACTTCTCCCGTGATCTAGTGGCTCCTAAACATTTCTGGGGGCTCTCTCTGATCTTACGCCCTATCAGAGGGTCAGAGAAATCAAGTGAGATTGAGTTTCCTCTAAGGGGATTCAGCTTCTTAACCCTCTACTTCAGCGAGCTGTAGGTTGGCTGGCATCCTAATATAACCAACCGAGGCTTGGCCAGCAACAGAACCAGCGATTCTTTGGAATGAGCAATATTTAACCCTTGAACTGTTGGGTGCATGCTAAATCAAGCAATCAGCTGGCACAGGCCAGAAGCGTCTGTGTGACGGCAGAAGCAGGAGTGAGATGCCAAGGCAGCTGAGAGAACAGCATGGACTCTCCTGCCTGCCAGTCTACATTACTTTCAGTATCCTCTCTGCTTGCAGAGGAGGAAGGATCTCCTCTACCAAATGCAGTCGAGGCCACTACATGGCACAGCGGAGACTGAAGCTGCTATGTTTCATGGATGTTAATCCCACAGCTGCTGCTGCACACTCGCCTTGTGTGTGACATAAAGCCAGACCAGACACGTGAGTGTCTTATGCTTCAATGGAACCCAGCCAGAAAACGTGGCTGGAAAAAGCCAAGACCTTGCTGGGTAAGTGGGGAAAACCCAGATGCTGCTTCTCTCTTTAACCCTCCTTGGCTCAGTCCTGAATCAATGTTCCAGTTCAGCAATGGGGGATACTAGTCTTTTTCAGGTAAGACATAAGACGGAGGTCCCAGGCACATGCAGAGTTGATCCTGCAAAGTGCTGTGGTTGCTGGCCCCAGTCCTACCAATGCAAGCAAGACTAAAGTCAACAGCATTATTCAGATGTTTAAAATTAAGCGTGGGCTTCAGCACTTTGCTAGGTAGTGCTCAGTGCCTCAGAACCGCCCAGGCTCTTGTGGTGCGTTCACGAGAGTAAGGGTGTTAGCATTCGAGGCACCCAGGCTCTGGCTGCAATTTCAATTGACTGTGCCTTTCTAACATGCTGACCAAACAGCCACCAGCAGCCCAGCCCAGTGCTAGCTGCCTGTGTTTGGCTTGGGAAGGCGATTTCCACACAACTGCTTTACACAGTCCATAAGCAGCATTCAGAAAATGCTCCAAGGGCTATTTGGATGCCTGGGACCAGAGTGCTCTTAAGTAAGTTGAAAAAAATTCCCTGCACACCACAGCCCCCTCTGCACCTCCATCGCCTGACCTATTAATAGGAGGGTTGGTCCGTATCATCTTCCCAGCCCAGCAACTGGTGACATTTGGACGCCTGCTACTTTCTTTGCAGTGACCAAGACAGACCTTTACCCCAGCGCCACAGGACACTTAGCAGACAAAAAAAAATCCCTGAAGTCCAGGGGGGGAGGGAAACATTCTCTTCTGGATTAAGTCTTGGCTGCATGAGACGAGTTTTCTCTCTGGAAGTTCAGTGGTGTTTGAATAAGGTTCCAGGGTTACAGACGTAATGACTTCACAGCCCGCCTTTCACCACAGTACTGGGACAAAAAGCCTGAGCACCTCCCAGGCTTTATTTCTGCACAGAGACATACCAAAGGTCACCCAAGGAGTCTGGCCAGACCAGGAAACTGAACCAGGGTTTTACAACCAAGTCAACAGCTTCGTCACTGGACCCTTCTTCCTCCTGCAGCATGGTTAGTTTTTGCACCAAAACGCTTCACTATACAACAGTCACCATAATAGGAACCAGACTGTTTAGCAAAGGAGTACTGAAAAGAGCAGGGTGGCCCTAAACACCCCAGCGTCACAACCTTTGGGGAACAGCTGTAGCGACAGTAAGAGTTCAAATGTTCCTCTTCACCCCTGTGCCATAGGGAACGATAATGTCTCCTTTCCTCCCACTTCTGGCTGAGTTAATTTTCATATTTTGATTTTGCCAGGCAACCTCTCCAAAAAATGTGCCCCCCCCCCCCAGACATGCCACGAGCTGCGACTGATAAAACCAAGAAATGGCCCTGCAGCATGGTGGGGGACAGAACTGGCTCACCCTGAGGCCACAAGCCTTATAGGGGAAGGAGCTGCTATTGGTAGGAGATACTGCCCCTGAAATAGCTCATCCCAGTCTATAGGCCACATCATCAGAAAGGCATGGACAAAGGAGCAGGAGGGAGACCGTGGGATGGAGGGACTGAGTTAGGAAGAAAGAGAGAATGAGCAACATATGCACAGCTCTGAGAGGTGAGGACAGACAATATAAAACAATAGCAATGTGCTCGGGACATACATGCTGAAGAAGGAGAGGGATTCTCTATCATAGTACGTGGCCTAGAGTTAGGAGGAATGGGAACAGACTTAGACAGAAGGGGACATTTAGTATTAATGTCAGGAAATTCCTCTTTGGTTGCCCTTTGAATGGTCTTCAAAGGGGAATGGGTCACTTAAAACTACTGTGGGTCTAACCCTAGGTAACATCCTGTATCGAGCAATCCTGAGTGATCTGATGGCCCGTCATTTCTATTGCTAACTTGCTGGAGAGTCTCTCCATGTGCATGCACAGAGTGAATCAGTGTCTCTGCTGAACTGCCATAGACCCTTCTAGGAGAGAATTTCCCAGCGCCTGACAGACAGAAATTAGACTGAATATAAGGAGCCCTTCCAAAGCCATGACCTAATTTATGTTATTTCACTGAACAAACAGAGCACACAAACATATTAGGCTCCCACTGGGTTTGACAACAGCTTTGGATGGATCTGGTTGCTAGGAACCAAAAGCCTTCAAATTAAACCCCCAAAGAGAAGGCACACAAATTGACTCCTGCAAGATGTTTATGCTTATCTGCCAGGGAATCAGTCCAGTGTAGGATGGTCACCTGGCCAATTTACATCGGTTCTGCCTCAAAAATGAGACAAAAATGTATCATTGCAACACAGGTTGCTCTGCATCGTGGGTGCATGCAATTTGCACAGCATAAAAGTCAACCTCAGCCTGGCCGTGAGCTGCTTAGAGAAGACAAGTCAAGTACACTTACGTTGGGAGAGGGCTCCAGCATGTTGTCCCCATGCCAGCCAGAAATGGGCACAAAGGGGACCGTGGCCGGGTTGTAGCCGATCTTCTTGATGTAAGCGCTGACCTCTTTGACAATTTCATCATAGCGCTTCTCGCTGTATTGTGGCTCTGTGGAATCCATCTTGTTGATGCCCACGATGAGCTGCTTGACACCCAGCGTGTAGGCCAGGAGGGCATGCTCGCGGGTCTGCCCGTTCTTGGAGATGCCAGCTTCAAATTCACCTACACCAGCAGCAACAATCAAGACTGCACAGTCAGCCTGGGGACAAGAAAGAGATTAAGCAGATTAGGTGTCACCGCTAGCCAAAAGGAGACCTGTCCTCCATTGCTTAGTCCCTGGCACCTCTTAAGAAAGAGGGTTCATGACCATGCATGTTCCCTCTCTGACCTAGCTGCTCCCACTAGACTACATAAAAAGCAAAATAGCATTGTAATTTTGAAAGCAAGTCTCCTCTTTCCCACCTTGCCAAGCCAGGTCAGCCCTGTTAGGGATTATCTGCTATTGTCCTAGGCACAGAAGGGGGGGTCCTAAGCCCATACTTGGACTTCTAGGTTGGTCCTGCTTCACCACAGGTGACCTTGAGCAAGTCATTTATTTGTGTGTGCTTCAGTTTCCTGCACATAAAACAGGGATAATACTTTCTGACTTCACAGGGGTGTTGCAAGAGCAAATTCTTTAATGTACATCCAGTGCTCACCTGCTAGTGACTGGGCGTGGTGGGGGGCACATAGGCTATATCTACACTACAGGGCTGTATTAAGTCGACTTAATAAGGTCTACTTAAGGTTGACTTTAAGCAAACCTTCTTAAGTCAACTTAGCGAGACCCCATTTGTTTAAGTCAACTTTATAAAGTCAACTTAAATGGCCTCACTGCACTAACCCAACTTTATTAAGTCAACTTTAATGGGCACATTGTGTTAAGTCAACTTAATAAAGTCGCCTTAACCCTTAAAGTCAGCTTTAAGGGCAGGAGTTATTAAGTCAACTTAAGCAAGTGCTTAACTTGACCTAATGAACTTCAGACAGGGCCAGGATGTTCCTTAAGTCAACTTAAGCCTCCTTAAGTTGACTTAAGCCCCAGTGTAGACATACCCATAGGAAGCTAAATGGTTTTTCAGACCCTATTGATCCTTTTAGCCTCTTGCTGCTTGTGGGAACTGCTTGACACTCTGAAATGAAGACTGGTAGATAGAAAACCCCTTGTCAGTTTCCAAAGGGGCAGCCGTGTTAGTCTAGTCCAGCAAAAAAAACAAGGAGTCGTGTGGCACTTTAAGACTAACAGATCTATTTTTCACATGAGCTTTCGTGGGAGAAAATCCCACTTCGTCAGATGCTTCGAAAATGGGTGAACAGGGTTTCAAAAGTAAGCATGGACACTGCCCATCTGCTCTGCACACCAGGGTGTCCCTCAGGTGCCACCCACAAGCATGGCACATTTTCACTTTTAGGTCCTACAGACCATCTGCTCCTCTCTTGGTTGGTCTCACCTGTGAGGTCCCAGTGATCATGTTCTTGATGAAGTCTCTGTGGCCGGGAGCATCTATGATGGTGATGTAGTACTTGGTGGTCTCAAATTTCCACAGGGAGATGTCAATGGTGATACCTCGCTCCCGCTCAGCCTTCAGCTTGTCCAGCACCCAGGCGTATTTAAAGGAGCCTTTCCCCATCTAGCACATGATTTAAAAAAGAAAGCGAGAGGAGAGTGCCTGATGACAAACCTGAGCCTAGAAACATGGTCAGCTGGTGAGGAAGCATCGTAGTAACCTGCCTTCACAGGGCTTCACAAGCTCAGATAACCAAGGAACTCAGAAGCAAAGTTGCAAACATTAAAGACAAAACCCTATTTGATTCAATGGCAGCCTTCCCAGGACCTTAATTTGTACTGAAGGAAATATGCTTCTCTCTTTCAGACAAGCCGTACACTTTCTGATGTGATGGTGAAACATCACGGGGCAATACTGGAAAAATCCCTGACCCAATCTTGCTGGCTAGCAGGTGACACTGTGCAACATTGCTGACTAACAGAAAACACTGTTTCTCAGTCCATAAATCCAGGAGTCAATACAGCCAGCAAACTGAATGAATGCCACCAGAGTATGCTGCCTAATGGATTCAATCAGTGAGATGACGATGGGATATTGCTGGCTGACGGGTAAAAGGGCCACGTGATGATGCTAAGCAGTGGATGAATTCCTGGGCAAAACTATGCTATGATATTGCTGATTAATGCATGAAGTTATGGCCGGGGGATCTAAAGCACAGAACCATGCTGTGTGGAGCTGATCAAATTAAATATACCATGGTGTGACAAGGCTTGCTCACAGGTAAAAATCATGGTGAGATGTTCTAGCTAATAGGTAAAAAAACAAACAAACAATGTTCTCATTGTGGTACTGGTTGTCAATTTGGTATTAAATGCACCTATAATGCTGTGGTACTACCTGTGTCTCCCTCCATATGTCGCAATCTACATATATTCATATAATTGGGGAAGCCACCTAATTAGGTTTTGGGTCTGTCTTCCCCATCTCTTCCTCCTGCCTCTTCTGATGCCAAATCTTCACTGGAGCCTTCTGAAACCACACCAGTAGGGGGAGCTTGTCTTTCCCTTTCTGGATTGGACTTTTGCACACCCCTCCCCAAGTGTGAACCTTCTACCAATGAAAATGAAGTCTCAGAAAGAGAGAGGGGAGAGAATTATCCTGCAGCAGGCTCTCTGATTGAGATGCACTGCAGTTACACAAGCGTTGCCTGACAGTGCTTCAGGTGTGTGGCTTGCAGACAGGAAGGGGCTGGTGCTCATGGACATCCTGGTCTTTAAAACTGCTCAAAATATAGTCAGTTGGAAAGACTGCCCTTATCTAGAGAACTAAGTCATGTGCAATGGCATGCCTCTCCATCTCCTACGTGGTTCTCAAGAACATAGAAAACACCATAACAGATTCATTTGGTCCAATACCCTGTCTTCAACATAGATCAGTTCTAGATGCTTCACAGCAGGGGTGGACAAAATTGGCTCACAGCTAGGCACCAGCAATTTTACTTTGGGTCACCAGCGAGTGTTCCTCTGTTACATTTCTGCAGCGGAGCTAGGCAACAGGCTACTAAAACTGGTCACCATGGTGACCAGAAACATAGATTTGTCGAGGCCTGCTTCACAGGAAGCTGCAGGAAACTTCATAATGGGAAATGAGGGCTGATCTGCCAACAGTGGTAGTTTTTTTACTAACTATAAGCAATTAGTGTGTGGCGTATGTCCCAAGTAATGACAGTTATGGCCACATAAAAGTTTATTCTCTCACACTTAACTGTGAATGTCTGTCTATTGTGTTTTGTTTGCTCCATCAAGCCTTACACAAGCGGCATGTTCCACACCCCAGATGGTGACGTGATTTCCATGGGCATGATCTGTGGCATACAAATTATCACTGGAGTGCAGGCTGCTTACACAGCAGATTTATATCCGATGCTGCTGAGTAGAGATGGGCATAGTCCTAAAATGGCTGAAAACCCTGCTCCTTCCTGCATGGAAATAAACAGCTATGTCACGCCTACAGAAAATCTGCGTCTTCTGATTAGGTAGGAGTGAACCTCCATGCATTGAGAAAGGTACCTCTTCACCCTGTCCTTTGCTATAGTAGGTGGCAGTGCCAGTAGAAAAGGCTATACAGATAAAGATCCTGAAGAATCCCTGTGTCCCTACAGTTAATCTGCAAGTAATTCAGATTATAATCTGGATCAGAGCAAATGCTAAGAGTTTAACCCCCTTCTGAGCTTGCATATTTATCTGTCTAGCTCATTGTCACAAATGGAAAAAGAAAGGGGCAATTAATGCAGAGAAATACTGTTCCAAACAGCATGGCTATGTCAGAGAGAAATTGTGATAGCGAATGGACTTTATTAATAATAATGCTTAGCTCACAAAGTGCCTTGCAAGAGATGGTAAGTAACAACAGCCCCACTTTACAGATTAACAAACTGAGGCAGAGACTGGAAGGTCCTAGGTAGAGCTGAAGCTCATAAATTACTGCCCTGCTTGCTTAAGACACTGTATCCTCCCAGAAGAGCAGCAGGGATGGACACTGTCCTGATTTGAATTTAGGGTTAGGGAGGATTCTGACATGCAGCTCTATATAGACCATACCTTCAATATAAAACCATGCCTTCTTATTTGATATCTCACAAAGTTCCTCCTCACTCAGAAAAACAGATGACTGAGAATGACCAGAGAGGTTATTTATTTGCTTATCCAAAGAGAAAGAAAATGAGAGCGAGAGAGAGGAGGCTGCTGCTTTCAGATAAGTGCTGGATCACACTAAAACTTGCAATGTCATGCATAGCTTGAGGACAAAAGTGAGCCTTTATTTAACAAACAGATCTCCCGCTCCACGTTCCTTTCACTGGGTATATTCTATTACCCAGAGCTGGTATGGAACAAAAAAATCTGTATTATCTAGCTTTGCACAATAACTCCACTGTTAAATACCAGAAACTGCCTGATATTTTTTGATTAAGCTAAGCAGCAAGGACAGTTATGTTCTCAGATCAAAACAACCTTCCTGGCTCCTATGATCTCTGTGCACTAGCCAAAGAATTGCCTCCTTTTATCTTTTTTCCTTTAAAAATAATAATACGCAGGGAAGGAGGAGGGGGCCCGGTCAGAGTGATAGTTGTTGTTTTGTTTTTTATTCATGCAAGCCTCCATTTCCTCCTAATGCAATTTAGTGAAAGAAAAACCCCTTCACAGCCCTGCATCAGAAAATGGAGTCTGAAAGCTCAGTCAATAGACTATTAATAGCAACATCTAGCCCCTGCATATTCTGGCAAGTCAGTGAAACTGCCAGTTCCATTAAAGTGACTGCAGTTGCATCTAGAACAACCTAATTATACTGCACGTCACTCATTGACACAGGATGAAAATATCTACAATATTCAGTCTTAAAAGAGAGTTTAGACAGAGGATGTAGCTCTTGCTGAGGAAAAAATGAAGGAACTGTTGGCAAGGTAGAGGAAAAGGTGGTTTATCGTGCATTTTATTTCATACATGCAAAGGGTTAAGAGACAGTCAGCAAGGTGTATGTTCTAGACCGGCAGCTCTAAAAATCTCGCCTTTTTGTGTGTTAATATTACACAGATGGAATTCTATAATGAAAAATCAAAGTATATATGCATCAAAGACTCCCAGATGTATGATGGCCAGAGACCTTAAAACAATATATCCATGCTCCTAATGGCTCATTTCACTAGAATTTACCATTACCACATTCTGAGCTCTTTTCAGTGGTTTTTTTGTTTTGTTTAAATGTCATTACGGAATGGTATTTCTTCTCTTTTGTTCTGTGTATTTGCCTTTGTTATACGCCTCAGCTATGAGCTTTGGTGAAAGCCAGATAATTGCATTTATTATTATACCGCTGTTATTGTTGTCTTTATGAAAGGGAAATTAGCAAATGAAATGAAGTGAACATATTTCAGACCATGTTATCCACCTTGACAGCCACTGTCAAAGGTGCACAAAAGATCCCAAACCCAAGAACGTTCTACCAGGTTCGATCAGGCCACCTAACTTGGTATCTCATCTCCAGCAATGACCGGTACCAGCTGGTCCAACGTACAATTCAAGAAACCCTACAGCAGGCAGTAATGAGATAATGTCTTCCTAGGGAAAACTTCCCTCTAGCCCCCAATATTTAGATGCTGGCTGACGCCATAAAACACAAGCATTCGTCTCCCTTCCAGAACCTTTAACTTTTACTGTTTTAATCTGTTATCCCTGTAAATCTCCAACACATCTTTCACATCATGCTAAGCTCTCAGTTTCATTGATATAACGAGGCAGGGAGCTCCACGGGTCAACTGGAAAACCCTGAGAAAGGGATGCTAGTTTCAACATGTCCTCTTTTTCCAAGGCCAGAGGATTTGGAAAGGCCCAGAGGCAGTGGGATATAAAGAAAATAGGAACAAAGGAGGGCAGAGGAGTAGAGGAAAGGTAGAGGTGGAGCATGGGAAGAAGGGAAGAAATATATTGTAGAAAACGACCTTGCACTGGCACTGGCAGGGGATGGATTGGATGATCTACAGGTCTCGTCCATAATTCATTTGCCAGGAGGGGACAAAGGAGAAGGTACAGTAAGGGTTAGAGGCTTCTCACCTCAGCAGCTTCCTTCTCAAATTTTTCAATGGTCCTTTTGTCAATGCCCCCGCATTTGTAGATGAGGTGCCCAGTGGTGGTGGATTTCCCAGAGTCCACATGTCCAATGACGACGATGTTGATATGTGTCTTTTCCTTCCCCATCCTCTCAAGTTATGTTGGAAGGGCTGATGCGAGGAAAGGCCCAGAAGCAAAGCTGGGTTTTAGCGGAGGCTGGGGAGGGACAAACAAGAACATCAAACAAGTCTCTGGCAGCAACAAGACCCAGAGCAATGAGACCTTCCCAGCAGCTTCCCTAAGGCTTGGAGTCTGACCGACATAATGATAAAACATTTAGGTGTTTAGCCCTCATTTACCCTCTGCCTCCTGAATTAAGGCATGCTCCCTGCTGCAAGCTAGATGTAGGCCAGACATAGTCCAGTTTGTCTGTCTGCCTCCTTTTTTTGCAGCGCCGATGGAAAGAGCCTGTCTGTCTGTGGCTGCCGCTCACCCCATTCATTTTCTATTTCTGTATGCTGCGTAAACCTTTCCGAGCCCCACGCAAGACACCATCTTTGCAAACAAGCCAAAGATAGGTGTGGCAATCACCCTCGTTCAAAATGACATGTCATAGCTGGTGGTGCCCCATATTAGCCTCGTTAGCCCTTGAGACCCTGACAGCTCTCCCTCTTTCGCCTCATGTACAGGGGGCTGATGCTGATTTATTCTCGGTGCTTCCATGGCAAAAATACCACTGATTACTAGGCACTGCCTCCATTTCCTTCACAGCTCTCCTCTCGGGGCAGCTCTCGGGCATTCATTCTTGCCCAGGCTTGCCTCAGCCGAGGTCCTGTAACGATATTGAATTCCTCTCTGGCTGCCCCACAGACTGAAATCTCCCAGGGAGCTCATCATTAGGATGCCAATATGGTGCCCGCAAAAGAGAATGGGAAAAAATAATCCCTGCTCAGCGCTCTCCCTCCCTGAAGCTGATCTGGAAGCAGCCTGAGAGCTTGCAGAAGACAAGCAATGTCATCACAGCATGAAGCAGGGAGTTTTCTTCCACCCTTCGCAATAAAATTAGGCACAGGTATAAAAAGAAGGCATAAAAGCAATACATCCAGCTATCTCACTCGACATCTCCCAGTGGCTCTGCAGCAGCTGTATTAACCATGCAGAACAAGAGTCTAGTCTGACATCTAATAAAATCCAATTTCATCTATCTGCCTTTAAAGATAAACGAGGTCAGGGAAAGTTTGCCAGTGCGATACAGGCTCCGTCACGCACTCGATTAAATCCCCTGCGAGCCGCCTTCCACGCCACGAGCAAACCCCTCACCCTTCTTTACCCTTCACGGACCTGGCTCATCTCTTTGAGCAATTAAATCAGCTATGCTAATGCCCGAGAGAACCAAACAAAAATGAATGCAGTTCTTTCAAGCCTGTGCCTCCCACATCCTCCAGCTGCAAAATCCCCTCAAGATGATAAGCAACCAGGGCCGGTTTTTCAGAAACCTCTAGACTGTACCCCCCCACACACACACTCCCCAGGTCTGAAGATGCTAACTGCCTTTATTTCCAAGGGGGGGAGGAGGGGCAGACATCTTGGGCAGCAAAATCTATTTATTTAGGATCTCAACGAGCTGCCCCCCCATACAGTATCTGACGGATTGGGGTGCCAGACACCCCCCTGCTCTGCCTGCCCCCCATCTGGGTTATTTTTAAACCCTCCCTGCCCCAGGCTCACCAAATCCCTAACAGCCCCTTTCTTAAGCCTTTCCCAGCACCCAGACTGGGGTAACCCCCCAGCAACACCAGCCCAGCCAGGGGTCCTGACCCGTCTGCAAACCCCCCATGTCTGCTAAGCTGCCCCCCGGCTGGGGGTGCGGACCCCAGGACAAGGGCAAAGCCACCAGCTGCGCCCTGCAGGGTTTGCTCCTCTCCCCCATCCAGACGGCCCCTGCGCCCCTCTTTTTGGGGGGGCTTTTCTGGGCTGCCCCAGGCGAGGGCTGAGCGCATCGCTGCACCAGCCCCGCAGCGCAGCCCGGCTCCCAGCCGCCCAGCCGCGGGTTCGAGCCCCGGCCGCTCCCGCTCCCTCCGTCCCTTACCGGTGGTGGCGGCGCCGGGCAGACGGCGGAGAGGCGGCCGGCTCCGGCTCCCGAGGCTTTATCTCCCCGGGAGGGGGTCCCCCTATTGCCGGTGCCGGCGCAATGCAGGGACCCCGCGCTACAGCAATGCGGTACCGGGCGGGGCGGGGCGGGGCCGGCCGGGGGCAGGACCGGGGGGGGGGATGAGGTTGGGGACGAGGGGGCGAGAAGGGGAGGGGATTGGGGACCAGGGGGAGATGGGGGG
>ML682026.1:2166517-2183472 GCA_007922195.1 Podocnemis expansa | reverse complement strand
GGGACAAGGGGGATAAAGGGGGGAATGGGGAGACAGAGAGGGGGAGAAGAATGGGAAGGGAAGGGGGCCAGGGACTAGGGTGCAATGGGGAAGGGGGAGATGGGGTGAGAATAGGGACAAGAATGGGAAGGGAATATAGGGTCAGGGACAAGGGGGAGAGAGAGGAGGAAGGGGGGCAAGAATGAGAAGAGAAGGGAAGGGAATGGGGCCAGGGACTGGCGGCAATGCAGAAGGGGATAGGAAGGGGGACACAGGGGAAACAGAGATGGGGAATGGGGAGAAGATGGGGGGATAGAGGGAGGACGGAGGAAAGAGGAGATGGGGGGGAGGCTGAGCTAGAAGTTGGGATGCCAGAAGAATGGGGGTCAGAGGAAGGGCTGGGGTTACTAAGGGACAGTGCAATGGGGCAGCAGAGGGATGAGGGCAGGAGGAGGGGCTGGGGGTCCTACCAGGCGGCGCAGAGCTAGGCCAAGTGGGGATATTGCCCCTGTGTCCCAGCCCACCCGCAGGCCAGGAAGGAGGAAGGCTAGCCAGATGTACAACAGCGCGTGGTGCAGAGAGAACCATGCCTTTGGGGGGCTGGGTTCAGGTGTGACTGGCCACCAGAAACGGCGGGGTGTTCAGGACGATACGAGCCAGCGAGCCCAGGTCACTGTAGCAGACACACCTGGAAACCACCTGCGAGGACAGCAGAGAAAGAGGCCGAGGGCTGAGTGGGCCACGGAGGAAAACCTCCCACCAGCCTCAAGGTGGCTGGCACCAGTTAGGATTGTGGGACCATTTAAGGAAGCTTCTGCTTCTGGAGTCCACGTCAGACCCCTTTGGTGGCTCTGAACATGTCTCCTTCTGCAAGCCTTAAATTCACAGAAGAAAAAGAGGGTTGCTCTTATGTGGCATCACTTGTCTGATGCCAGTGCAGCTGCAGGCTGGATTGCTGAAACACTATGGCCTTTTAGACTGGGCCGCATTTTCCCCCCAGGCTTGCAAAACAGAATCATGTGTCTATGTGAGAGCTGAAGGACGAGTTCAGCACTAGCTGTGATTGATACTCACCACCTACAGGACGCCAGTGCTATTGCAAATTGAGGCCTGCCAGTACTCACAGGGCTATTAATGCAGTCATTCCCAACACAATTTAGCCCATCCATTACTTTTTTGATGCTATCAAAAGTGGCCTGGCCCAATTATATTGTAAATTCACCTCATTGGCTAGGATGTAGTAGGCTTAAAAGCTACCACTCCATATTTTGTTAGCCATGAAAGGATGTGTGGGGAGGGGAGGGGTAGTAGATACCTGCAGGGGAAAGTTGCTGAAGAGGCTAGCTGTGTGAGCTTGGACGAATCATTTAATGTCTCTGTGCCTCAGTTTGCCTCTCCTTAAAGTGGGGCTAATGACTACCTAGCCCATGAAAGCACTTTGAGAATAATTAAATCCCTCTATAACTCTCCCAGGTCTTCCAGGGAAACATCTGTTTATTAGATTCCCCATCTGTCATTTTACAATGACATGAACATACATGATTACAGAAGGAAACACAAGGGTTTATCGGCAAATAAATGAATGAATAAAGGCCAACAAGTGTGTATGCTCTAAGCTGTTTCAGTTGATGTGCATTTGGGTTTACAAAGAATATGGAGCTCAGTAACATCATTTTGTCTGATATGATAAATCTGTGAGAAATGGTTGGGGCTCTGATGGCACAAATATCTCTCTTCTTGTCTGTAGACATGTGAGAAATACCATGTTGTTGCTGAAATATTTACAGACTGTTTGAGCCATGCAATTAAAAAACTAATGCCGGACATTTCTATCTTCTCAAGCTAAAGTACAGGTTAAAAGATAAATAGTTTTGCCCTAACAACAGTAAAAACCAAACAGGATTCTAGACTCATCTGTTTGTCCTTTGTTTGTATAGACCCTAGTATGATGGGGTACAGTCTGTGACTGGGGTTCCTATGTGCAAGCACAAAGCATAAATAAATAACAGCAAACAACTTATCGACCACATTTACCAGATGACCTTGACAGTTTTACCTGTGTTGTTAAAGGGTTAAATAATATCTGTACCTGTAACTTCAAGTGGTCCTAACCTACAGTTACATATTGACTAGGAATTATATAATGTTTCCATTACATTTTAACTGGCATTCTGTTAGTATTTTAGTACTGCAGTCGAACATTAAACGGTATGTGGGGTACCATTAGTTTTTATGTAGTTTTCTGTATAAAACGTAGTACAGGGAGGCTCAGCTGAACCAGAAACAATGGCTTTGAAGCAACATTTAAAAGGCCCAATCCAGACTTGTGTTCTGCTGTTGGAGTTACATCCTATTTGAATTTGGCCCACTGAGTATAAATTTTATAGACCGTTTAGGGGAGATAATAATATAGACATGGTTGGTAAAGTGAACACAATGCCATAAACTCTAGTGCCAGTGATGAATTTGGCCCTTTGGAGGAAACCCTGGCTCTACTTAAGTCAGTGGCAAAACTATTAACTCAAATGGCCGGGATTTCAGCCATTATGTGCAGTAACTGAAAGAATAAACTCTGTGTCCGTGAGGCCCTTGTTCTCACCATCTATGCCTCACTGCCTGTGTTTTGCAGGGGAATAGTCTGTGCCCTCTTTTACTCTGTCGTGCCAGTGAAGCAGGGAATAAATGGGCCATGGTCTGAAGTCAGTTAATAGATTCATCTCGGGTCCAGTGTTCCAGTTGTATGCACGGACAGGAACGGAGAGCAGATATCAAGCCTCATTTTATCCTCTACTTTCTCTAGGAAGATTAAGCTACATTCCATTTTTGTCCCTACTTCATTTCAAGACTACGACTGTCAGGGAAGAAAGGTAAAGAGCTGTGCATATTAGAAACTGTATTTAAAATAATTTGGCATCTAATCATGTTCAAGCAAGAGCTTCATTAGGGGATTTGCTCATATTCCATTGTAGATGTTGTCTGAATTTTAGTATGTTGTTTGTATCATCATATTCTGCTCTCCATTATATCCATGCTGTCCCATTGGGGCTGGAGCCACATGATTGTAAGACAGGGCAGAAACTGGTGTGTAGAGTGCATCTTATTTTAACAATGAAACACACTCTGACAGTCCACCAAGCTATAAATAGTACAGAATACAAAAAGGAGTCACCCTTCTCAGACCTGGCTAATCGGGGCTCGGTTTCACCACATTGTGCCCAGCCTCTGAAATATTTAAAGCGGTAGCTGACTGATAATGTGCAGCAGAATCTAGAATTCTTTTCGAATCCAAAAGATGACTCCCCCTGAACAGGTTTGGTTGCCTAGATATCACAGGCTCCTTCACTGTGGCTATCTTCACACCAGTATGATTGGTTTCCCACAGCTTTTGAATAAAAGCTTTGGGCTCAAGAGCCAAGAAGATAAAATTCAATAAAAGCAAGTACAAAATGCTATACTTAGGAAGTAAAAATCAAATGCACAGCTACAAAATGAGGAATAACTGGCTAGGCAGTAAGTTCTGGTGAACAGGATTTGTAGGTTATAATGAATCACAATGTGATGCAGTTGCACAAAAGGCTAATATTTTGGAGTGCGTTATCAAAAATGTCTAAAGTCAGACAGAGGAGGCAATGGTCCTGCTCAGCTTGGCTCTGATGAGGTCTCAGCCGGAGTACTGTGTCCCGTTGTGAGCACTGCACTTTATGAAAGATGGGGGTATACTGAAGAGAGTCCAGAGGAGATCAACAAAAATAACAAAAGATTTATTTGTACTAAGAGAAAATGTTAAAAGAACTGAGTAGGATGTTTAGCCCTGAGAAGAGAATTTTGAGAGGGGAGCTAATAATGGTCCTCAAATACGATGCGGGCTGTTATAAAAAAATGGTGAGCAATTGTTCTCCATGTCCACTGAAATAAAACAAAAAGCAAGCCACTTATTCTGGACCAAGGGAGACTTAAGTTGGATATTAGATGGTCTTCTCCTAACTATAAGGACAGTTGAGCTCTGGAATATTCTTCCATGGGAAGTTGTGGAATTCCCATCAATGAGGATTTTAAAAACATAGACAAACACTTGTAAGGGATGGTTCAAGTGCACTTTTTTCTGCCTTAGTGCACGGGGATGGATTAGATGGCCTCAATGGTCCCTTCCAGTTTTACCATTTGGTGAGTCTGAGAAAAGTGATTTTGTAAAAACACAGTTAAATGCTCAGGAACACCACGCTGTACAAAACCACTGGGCACGTCACCCTTGGCTTCCAGTAGTACAGGTTGAATGTTGTAGCTTTTTCCATATAGAAACCTGCATTCAGGACATGCCTGGATCTCAGGTGGAATGAGTTTATTAGTTTCCATGTTGGCCCTTGTGGTCATTTATCTGTATAACAAAACCATCGCCACGCAATTCGAGATTGTTCAAGACAAGTAACGGGCTCCAGTCAAGGCAGACGTGTTGTCTCTGGAGTGCTGGAGATGAAAACTGCCGTGTTGTGGAGGAACAATAGCTGAAGGGTCAGGATCTGCTCAGGTCAAGGGCCTCATGGACCCTTTGTCAACGCAGCATGGAAGGTAGCAATGAGCACTGAAAGGCTCAAAGCCAGTAGTGTATGTGAACAATAGCTGTTCTTCTTTATCCTCCCTACTGGCTTCAAACATGTCAGCACCTCCACTGGGGCTGCTCCTTGCAGAAGGGGTTCCCAAGCACTCAGGGAGCAGGGTGAATAAGAAGCTATGGAGTAGCCGCTCTCTACAGCATCTTCCCCTCACATCTGAGTTATATTTATACCTCACCATGGAAAGTGGAGTGCTCACCTGAGCTCCCAGGAACGGCCCTACCAAAGGGTACACATGCTGTTCGTTTCACTCTATGCATACTGTGCCTCCCTCATTGGTAAGATCTAGGCAGCTCAGCCTAAAAGAGGGCAGGTACTTAGAAATGCAGTTGCCCCTTTTAGCACACTCAGTGGAGGGCTTCCCAGCCAGCAAGCCAGACTCATTAGCCAGATTCTTTGAATATTAACCTGCTTCTGAATAATACATAATATGGCATGTAACATGTTTTATTGTCCGTTGCCTTACTAAAATGCATTTAAAAAAAAAAACAAAACTTGCTGTGTGTCTGTAGGTATCTAGTAAATATGGCGCCAGTAGATGGTGCTGGAGAATGTGCACCAATTCCAGGAAAAAGGAGGACCAATAAACCTTGTGCACTGCAATTGGCCTCACCTGACCATTCTTTACAACCCTCCTTAGCTCTCTGTATTCTGTAGATGCCTGGGCTCCAGGGAACAGCCATCCCAGTTACAAGTAAAACGGCATGCATCCTTGGGGGCAGGACTCCAGACTGCTAACTCCAAAGATAAAGGAGTTTCCTTAAGAGTTAATGGATAATCTCTGTTAACCAAGGAGCATCAGAGCTTCCAACCTCTCTAGGCCAGACACAGGCCACATACACTTGGGTAGGTCTGAGATTCTTGCCGCAGAAGGCAGTATAAGGCATTACATACTTTCGCCCTGATGCTGGGGCTTTGCAGAAATGTCTGTGTTAACAAATGTCTATGTGGGAGCAGCTCCTGTGGGAACAGCTCCTGTGCCAGCATGTTAAATGATGCATCCACTTTCTGTGCTGAACAAAGGGCAGAGCATTGTCCCTCTCCAATGCTGATGGGTGTCCTGCTGGTGCCATGCATCTGAGAGGGTGACCTACAGAACACACATGGCCCAAGAAGGCGCAAAAGGATTAACACCACTGCTGAGACACAAGGAAGAAGAACATTTCTCTTTATGCAGATCAATTTTGGAAACATTCACTGTAGACATAATGTCTTCCAGGGAAAAGTTTAGCAGAAGCATGAGCGCAGAGTCCAGGACCTGAGCTTGGACCATCACTTTGTATGCCATTGAGGACTGATCTTTAGAAGGAATTGTAGAGCAGCCCCACCACAGAGAGAGCTCAAGGCAGAGCAGCTGTTCTGCAACCCCATAGCACTGCAGAGCTCATTCTGACCTCCAGAGCGGCAGTGCTGATGAGGCTGAGAAGGGACCAGGTCATGGCCCTATTCCCTCTGGCTTTTTGGAGCGGCTGGTGGCTGCAGGAGCATAAGGACACAAGTCCCATTCCTCCATGTACGCCAGAAGAGGGGCTGACCATAACCTGGCCCTTAGGAGTAGAAGAGAAGTTAACTGAGAACGATAGGTAAACAGGAGGCTTGAGGTGAAACGGGAGTGCTCAGTGTGTGCACACACAGTAAGCAGGTTTAATAGTTAAGGATAAAATAGATCTAAAATGGCATCAGATTATTTGAAGTATGCACTGTCACTTCATGTAGTCTGTCTTTCTGAACTGCCTTCCCTGGCTCAGTCAGTGGAGAGAAGGGCTCAAAAAGAATTTCATCTCCTTCTGTCTCCCGGCAATGCCTGTGCTTTCACAGGACAATGTAATCTATAGGCAGATCCAGCTAAAATTAAACTTTGCCAGGAAATGTCTCAAGAACCCTGGATGCAAATGCAATGCTCTGGTTGGCTGCCAGTGAGGTTGTCTCTGTATGTATACAGAAAGTAATGACCTTTTCATTTTAATAACTTCCATTTTCTAATAACAAGTTGAAAGCTCCAGGCAGCCACCGCATTTCTGGGGATTATTTGCTCTTCTTTCAGTGGATGCTGAGTGGCCTCCATATTATTCATCATTTGACACACAGATCACACAGGGAGAAGAAGTGGTACTTCTTTAGGGCTTGGCATTTTGAATGGTTAAAGAATATATGTTTCTAGGGAAGATGGGGCATTCACCACCCTCACCCACTGCAGCAGGGCCATGTGGTTTAAAAGGCAGTGAAGATGATGTAATTTGGTGTACTGACTCAACCTATTCCTTTGGGAAAGGGACAGATGTATGAGTAAATTGATCCGGTAGCATCCGCAGAAAATCAGAGCCTTTGGGAGTTGTGGCAGATCTTTCTAAACATCTTCTCTCCCTTGGGGCCCAAAATTCCCTAGGTCTTGGTAGCAAAGTAACTGAAAGGTTTGTAAAATCAGAATGACCTTCAAGCAGATAATCGCTGAGATGTAGTGGGGGACTAGTGCTGATCACTCATCAATAGGTTGTTCATCCCTCTGCAGACAGCTGTCTTGAATGTTCCTGTAGCACCAGGCACAGAAAAGAGAGGAATTAATTGCAGGGAGAGAGCAGGGAGACAGATCTCTGGCTTCCCTGAAGCAGCTTTGCCAGCAACCTATTGTT
This sequence comes from Podocnemis expansa, assembly GCA_007922195.1. NCBI lineage: Eukaryota > Metazoa > Chordata > Testudines > Podocnemididae > Podocnemis > Podocnemis expansa. The sequence continues at coordinate 2,176,253 of ML682026.1, read as the reverse complement.
TGTCATCATCATCATCGTGCCTGCACAGCAGGAGCCGAGGTTTACTCCTTCCCCCTTCCAGCAGGACGGAAAAAAATTCTGGTTCTAGATAACCAATTCCCACCCCAAGGCAGACGTGGAGGGGTAGCGATGCCCACCCCATTCTCATGAAATGCCAGCAACTTACAGCACTCAAACCCCGCAGCAGCTAAACATTTTTAGGTAAAGGTGTCAGCAACCCACCTGAGACAGCCGGGGGCTCATGGATCTTCAGTCCAGCTTGCCATTGGTGGTTCATAGAGCAGAGAGAGCGGCAAAGGCAGAAGCCAGTTGCTATGGTGATGCTGTGTAGCATCAACAGCATCAGCACCAAGTGCTGTATCCAGGGAAGGGATGCACCTACATTTTACATCACTTGCTCTTGTTGACTATGGGGAGGTGTGGCACCCGCAGCTCCAACACACTGGGGGGAAGAGGGGGTTCGAGGAGAGTGAAATTTTCCTGATTTAAATTCGTCCTGGCCATCCTTTCATCTGTGATTATAGATAGAACGGCTTTTCTTTGGCCATCTAAAACTAGAGCAGTTCTGTGTTTCTGGAGAAGTGGAGCCGCATATGGGTATAAATTTCACCTCTGCAGCTCCTGAAGGGGTTGAGGCCATTGCAAGGACCTGAGCTGTGCTTATGAGGAGTGAAAAGACCTGTAATGTTCAGAAAGAAGGATGGATGATGCTAAACATGCTCCATGGGTGGCTAGGGACTCTCCAGTGGGAAATGTTCATGCTGGATTGATATCCACCAGCGGGAGACAAAGTGGATGTGGGAATGGTGCTACCTGAAATCTGCAGAGTGAAATCTATGAGTATGGAGGTGGGAACCCCACTGAAGATCCCAGCATCTTGATTAGGTGACCTAATTGCTCCTGCTTTAATCAGTCACGGCTGTTAGAGAGCCTATGTGAGCAGGAGTATTATCAGTCCATGGATACATCGATAGGTCCAAAATTCAGCATAGCAAGGAGTGGAGCCAACTCCAGCTCCCTAATTCTCAGCCCGATCTACATTTCTCAGGAGTCCTACAGAGATAGAGCAGCCTGGGGTCTGCTCTATGCTACATCAGCTGCCAGCTGAGCATAATCAGCACACGTTCACGCCCACCAGTTATATGCCTTTTGTGTTGGAGCTGCATGGATGGTGGTAAGGCAGCTCTGCGCTGGCCGATAGCTCCCCCTGCTAAGGCAATTTGCAGCTGCCAGGGTCCAGTTCCTTCTTGGCCCCTTTGTGTCTCAACGAAGAATCTGGCTCATACAATGACAGAAGCTGGGAACACATGACACAGCAAGCCTAGAGGCATTATTGGCATGCGTTTGTGATGACTGCATTAGAGAGCTCACGCTGGATAAGCAGCTGTTGCAGCTTTATACCACCTGGCCAACACATAGGGAATGGGTTTTTTTTAACTAATGCTTTGGATGTATTTCTCCTATCTCCCTGCTTATAAAGTCAGCCAAGAGGGAGGGAGAACATAAAATCAGTGGGTGTAAAACAGCTCTAAAAATGGCCTAATATAGCTTTTCCAGACATTAAAGGTCATATTTTTAAATATCTCAGGCCGTTGAAGGCCTAGAAGCAAATGTTGTGTGGTTGATTGGGAATTTTCCCTTCCCGGGGGTATAAAACACTAGAGCCGGTAGAGTTAGGTCATATCAGGCCTTAAATTGACATGGGTGCAGGGCTGAATATTGCCCTTCTTAAACTTCATGTCAGCTTATTTTTTTCCAGAGACTGGGTTGCTGGGGAGTGGGAAGATTCACATTTGGGGGAAAGAAGGATTTTTTTTTTGAAGTAGATGTTTGTGATGTTAAACCAGAGATAATGGGTATGATGTGCAAGTGAGGTGGTCGAAGATGCATGATGGATGCTTTGAGTTTGGCAGACAGGTCCTAACCTACTCATAGACCTGCAAGTGCCCATTATAGCCCTACCAAGCTCCTCTAAAACATGACCATATACTCCTGTCTTGAAACAAGGCCACTGACTCCCCAATTGTTTCAAGCTGTACTTCCGAATTGCCCTCCTAACCTTTAACCTTATTAAAGTCCACCTAATGGACCTTGCCTCTTTCTCCTTACTCCCCTCCCTGTTCCCTTGGCTCATCTAGGGCTGATTAGGTTACCAGAAATTCACAACTCCGTTGGTGCCAAGAACCTTCTCCTCTGTAGCTTCTGCCATTCAGAGCAGATCATTTGAGCTCAGCCAGAGCCAAAATACAGTGACTCTTCACCTATATTCAAATCTCCTCTCAACACTGAATGCTTGCCTCCTTTAAATTATTTCTCAATTCCTTCGCTATAATTGTATTGCAACTTTATTCCTCAGTTCTCCAAGATGCCCTGGGTATGAAAGAGGCCATACAGAATCAAGTTGCATGGTACAATCAGATACAGCGTCAGGCCAAGAAGCAGTCAATGCAGATGTTTCTATATCCAGTGCCATCTTTTTAACTCGAGAAGAGGAGGAAATTCATTTCTTTAGGGACCTGCTGTCAGGCTTGAAGCACAAGGGATGCTGTGTACATAACACCCTCTAATGCCAAGGAAGCTGCTCAGGTAACTTTCACCACACACTCAGAAAAGGCTAGAGTTTCCTCTTGATTCCTGATGTAGGTCAGATTGGACAGAGAATGGGAGAGATCTGCACAGTACTGTCTTAATGCTGTTTGCAGCAGGTTAGACATCTGTCAGACTGGATTGTTTATATGACAGTAAATGTCTTGTGCTATCATGAAACTGCATCAGATTTTATTTGGTGGCTAGGGGCGTATCTGAGTTGAGAAAAGCCTTTGGTAGTTCATGGGATAGCTTGTTTATTAATATGTGGATGCTGAGTTTGAAGAATTCGGGCTAGACACATCTTCTAACCCCCTTAATAAACTTGTTAAAGGAATGACCTGCTTAATAAAAAGAGTAAACTTCTGCTGCATTCAAAGGGAGATTACTATAAACACTCATCTGTTAAAAATCTGGCTCAGTGAAATGCATGAGCCAAAATTCATCCATGGAGTAACCCTCAGTAAAGCCAATGGCATCAGACGAGCTCTTAATTTGATGCAACACATTTTCTAGTCATTAAAATGTGTTAAAATTCTATTCACGGGGCCTGTTTGTCAATATGGTCAGTGGTTTGCTGGGAGAAGAGATGCCCAAAGAGCATCCTGCCTCTCAAAAACAATTTTCAAATTTGCCGAGACTAATACAGGGCTTTGCTGATTAAAGAAGACACACTGCAAACAATTACTGTCTCCTGGTTCCTTTACAAAAGACTTTGAAATGAAGGCTGGCTAAGGGAATAGACAGATCAGAGTTACAATGGGCAAAATTACTAGCTAATTCACATGAATTCTCCTTAATTACAACTAGTTTTACTATTCAGCCTCGTTAAGAACTCAACAAAACTGGCTAAATATTACTATTAGTCCCATTTTACAGATAGCTGTCCTGCAATTCAGATTCACTAAGTAACATGCAGTCAACACCTGAGCAAGGACCAGGTTGCTGAGTCTCAGTGCCATACTCTAACCACTAGAACACACTGTCTCACTTGACTGGAGCCCCAAACTTAAAGCCATGTCATGTATTTTGAAATCAAGTAGTTAGGTATGTAATTATCTTTATCTGCTCTGCACTTAACTGCACTTGTTTGCCTATGCAAATCAGGCTCTTGCCCTCACTCCAGATACACATGGGATTGGTGCAGATGAAATTGAAACAAACCTGTTGAAAATCTGGCCCTGGAAGTTAGGTTTCTAGACTAGAACTCCAAACTCCAAACATGCGGGAGTCACAGAGCCACTCATGCCCCCTGCCCAGCTGGGCAGTGAAAATAGCTGAGGTAAACGTTTTGTACTCTTTATTACAATGACAGAGTGTTCAATCGCATTAATTTTGCCAGCCGCTATTCTGAATATTTGTCTCACGTTTTTCTGTCATGGAGGACACATTTAACACATTTCAGTGCAGGTTAAACCTAGTTAACAGAAAGCTGTGTAGAAAACAAGTTTCCTTCTTTAAGGTATTTTGCTACTTTTTACATTGCTTTTTTGTAGGATTATCGCACCTTCTGGAGAGGCGCACTTTCTACATATGTAGCCCTTAGATTACGGCACCATCTGCAGGCCCCATAAGATGTAGCTCATTGTTAATGTCTTTTCCTGGGAAGTCTTCCATGCAGAAAGCTTTGCAGCCTGGTCTTGATGTGCATGAACTGACTAAAAAAAATGTTCTTGTGACCAGTTTCGCAACTGAACTGAGTTCCAGAAGCACTGTGAATTGGACACTCTGCAAAAGCATAGTAGCAACATACCCTCTGCAGAATCCCACCCACTTCTCTCTAGATGCCCCTCTTCAAATGGCTCTAGGATGGCTGTTTGCTGTTAGCCTCCTGGAAATCCACAGCAAGGCTGCCTTCCTCATACTAACATTCTCCTCACGGGATTTAGACGTTGGTAACCCATGCCTAGCGGCAGTAAAGGAATCACCTGCTAGAATATTCAGTTATACCATGCACTCTGCTTCTGTGGGTTTGCAAAATGACAGCTGCATTCAGCAGACCAAAAGTCTGTTATCAGTGTCTTGGTGTTGTTAGATTCTTTAGGCTTGGAAAGCTGGAACCTGCTTTAAGGGACCGGCCATTAGGCATTCTTCTGGTCTTGCATTTTACACTGTGTGTGTTTCCACTTCACCAGTGATGTAAAGTTCTCTTTATGTTCAGACCTATGGTCATTCCTGCTATTGCCGCCTGGTACTAGAAGGGGTAGATAGAGCAGCCTTTACTGAAAGGCACAAAGGAATAGAGAACGGCAACTGGGATTTAAAGGCTAATTCTTATCCATAGGTGGCAGCAGCTTCCCACAGTGGGTTACAGCTGATTGACATAAGCCTACCAGTGACTTGTTCGGCCTCAACCTGGGAAAGTTTCAGAGTCTTGGGGGTTGATCAGAGCTCCTGTAAACTGGCATCCTCAATGGTGCTCCACTTCAGACAGGCTGAAGGTCTCCATCCCTTGTCTTTGCTTCTCAAACCCACACAGCAAACCATTTTAATTCCTTCTACTGAGCAATGCATTGTCTGGTCTCTAGTTTGGGGCCAAATCAAATCAAATCATAGGGCTGGAAGGGACCTCATGAGATCATCAAGTCCAACCCCCTGGGAAGTGAACCCAGGCCCTTCTGTATGTTAAGCAGAGGTGCTAGCCACTACACTATTTGCAGGGCCGGATAGCATCACAGACTTTCCCCCTGCAAACTCATTCGTATTATCACAAGAGTCTCCCACAGAAGCTAAGTGAGTTGCAATCGGCAGATCCTTCTCCCCTGCTGATCAGAGGGGTGGAGGGAACTGCAGGCTGCGCTATTTAGCTCTGGTGTTTTCCCACATTGTGGATGTTTCACTGACTATTTGTATGAATAGGACAAAAGATTTGGGAACAAAATCACCCCTTGTGTAACTTGACCCATGTCACTGTCAAGAGTAATGTCTCTGTGCTCCAAGTGTGGTTCTATAAGGGCAAAATCCAGCTTTCCGGGGCAGAAGCTGTGCAGTGTGACCATTAGAGGCCATCTGCAACCCTTCCCTGCAATGCACGGTACTATTTAGCGTGTGTAAAAGTGCCAGAATTGGGTCCCTGGAGCTCACTAAGGCCCTGACTTCTTGATCCCATTGGCTTTAACAGTGCAGCATCAGGCCTGGCAGCTTCAAGAGAGCAACTAAGTTTGAGCATCCCCCTGTGCTGGTAGGTTAATCAATACCCACTGCTACCTCTTCCCCCATCTCTCCTTCCTTGCCACTATTGTTCGGCGCTCTCTTCCCTGGCTACAGCTCAGCTGAGCCCTCTTCTGGCAGAGAAACTAGGTTGTTGTTGAGCTGTGTGTTCTCTGCCGGGGGATGTCCTTTCCTTAAAGCAAAAGCAACAGCTGCCTTAGCTTCCCAGTTCTGAGTAGCAAACCTTCAGGAAATTTCTTGGGGTTACATAGTGCTTTGGGTCATCAGGCTGTGCATACAAGCTTCCCTCCGCCCTAATGGAGTTGTGCAAATCTCCCCAGTCTTAAGTCCCAGGTGCACAGCAATAAGCAGGTGTTGCAGGGCTGTTCTGTCACCCCTCACTCCCCACCCCCAGTTTTGCACCTTCAAATGGTTGAGGTGGGCCGAGATGTGGCTGGAAACTGACCCACAATATCATTTCCTTTCCTCTTGTCGCCTGTTTAGTGCTAACAGAAATGGGCTCTGCATTCTCATTCTCTGCAAAAAGCCTGGACAAAAGCTGAAATCATTCCAGTGACCTCAGCTAAAAGTCAGTCTTTCTTTCTAAAAAAAAAACAACGAGGCGTGTGGCACTTAAAGACTAACAGGTTTCTTTTTCACATGAGCTTTTGTGGGAGAAAATCCCACTTTGTCAGATGCTTCAAAGATGGGTGAACTTACAGAATGGAAGGAAAATAAATGCAAGGGGGTGTAAAACATAGGATCAGATCATACAGTAACAGCAAATCAGAGCAGTTGTTAGGTTCAAAGCCTGAAGTCAAATTACCTTTTCTTTTTCTTTCTTTCAAGAGTAAGTTTCTACCCCTTGTGGTTGCAGTGGAATGCTTGAAAACATGGCCCAAATGCCCTTTAAAGCCTCAGAAACTGTAAGGAAAACATAGACAATCAATGTCCTGGGAGAAAGCAGGTAAAGCAGGGGTGTCAAACATGCAGCCCTCAGGCCAAATACGGCCCATAAACTTCTTCCATCCGGACCACGCGTGCGCTCCATGGGACCACACTTTCTCCTTAACAGAGAGCATGGGCTTGCATACCCACTGCTCAACAATGCTGCAATAGTGTCAGTTCTCGCAATACTGTGGAGAACGGTTTTGCATATGCAGCACTCTGCAATGCCATGGAAGTGCCGTGGTATTTCAATTTGTGGTATATATGGCCCACTTGAAGTACATTTAAGTCAAATCTGGACCAGCATAGCAAATGAGTCTGACACCCCTGAAAGTCTCTGGATTTTTAAGCTGCTTTCATGGTTGCAGGGGGCCTGACTGATGATTTTTAGATATTTAGGGTCAGCCACACTGAGCACAGGTGGGGCCATGACGTTACCTGTCCATCACCTTGGAGATCATGTCTGCCGCAGGGGGCACATGGATGGGGCAGTCCCTGCACTGACTCCACCAGTGGTGCACTTGTCTCTGGCCCTTGCTCTGAGGCATGAGAAGGCACACGTAGGAAGCTCTTTTTATCCTCTTCGTCTTGTGTACTTGCATAATATGCAGGAACTGTCTGGCCTGCTCAGTTCACTGAACAGCTCATGGACTCAGGAAAAGAAAACCAACCTTGCTTTGTTGCTGCTCTGTTTGGGTCACAGATTCAGTTTGGATCACACTGACTGCAGACATCCATGGCACCCGTGGCAGCCTCACACCCTCTCCCCCCAAAACGAGTATAAAATCTAGGTTCAACTTGTCTCCATAATGCCTCATGCTGCTTTGTTGAAGCTGTTTTGCAAACTGATCTAGATATATTTGCTTGAGCCTGGGCACATAGGAAATGCTGTGTCAATGCATATTTTACATTAATGCTTTTCCTTTTTGGTAAATGTACAAATTACAGCATAAACAGTAAATGACATAGGGTGGAGACCTGATCCATTCAAAATCAACAAACTGTGAAGCCATGATTCATGCCAAATTGCCATGACTATATGATTATCTTAACCACAACACTATTCATTTAACTGGCTGATCCTTTAAAAAGCAGTGTTGAATGTAAACATGTATGGAGCGATCATATGCGCAGGATCTTTGTTTGTTTGTTTTCCCTGGTCCCCATCACCCACAAAACCAATTAGCCCAACCCAAGCACTACAATATATAAAGCAATTCTCTAGCCCTTGGGGAAAGGAGGTCTATAAAAGTGAAAGATATCATTAGGAATAATTAGAAAGGACACATGGTGGGCGCCAGGATAGATCTGAAGAGTTTCTTTGGACATGCGCTTGACTTAATTAGAACAAAATGGTTGGGCAATGGGCAGTTCAAAATTTGCCTGTATGTGCATTTCATTCTTTTATGTATTTGCTAACTTCGTTTCCTTCATGAGTCATATAATTCTCTTGCAACACATTGCTTGATGCTGTGCCTGCATTTAAAGGGTCCAGGTCTTTTTTAAAAATATGTTTCAAAACTATCTAATTAATTCTAGTCAAATGCTTATGAAGAACTCTACAGTAACAAACCCATGTGCATATGTGAAGCAGAAAAAGAAAACATAGATGGCTAAAATTAGATTGGGATCTCAAGCTATTCAGGGGTTAATTAATCAGTCATTTGTTCAGAGTTTCCATATTCAAAGTACAGCCCAGTATCTAACTAATAGTTCACAACATCCTTGGAAGGGTAGTAATATTATCCCCATTTAATAGATGGGTAAACTGAGGTAACTTAACATGCCCAGTGTGTCAGTGGCTGAGTCTGGGGTAGAATTTGTAACTTTCTGATTCCTTTTGCTGATTCTGCCAGAACATACAATGAAAATATGAAAAAGATTCAGATTCATATTTTGTCACTGATTTCTAGGCCAAATTGATTTCACTGAGGTGTTTTACTCTGAAATCAAGGACAGCATATAGCCCTTCAAAACTGTCCTTTAAAAATAATTTGTTCACTGCCTATCATAAGTCATCCCTTGAAAGCAACGGATTATCTCTTTCACAAATTTTACTGATGGAAGAACCAATCCTTGAGCCACAGACTCATTGGCAGAGTTTGAAGTTGGTGTTGTGAGGCAGGTTTGGGGCACAACTGCCGCATGATGACAGTTGTCGCTCCTTTCTGTTCTGGCATTTTTCTGTGAGTAAGGCGAGGCAATTTTCCTCAGAAGTGGCCACTTCTTCAACAGGTCTTCACCAGCTTGCTTTTTTCTTGGGTGACTGTCACCTGGTACATGATGTTGATGCCACATCTCTTGATGTTTGTCTTGAGAGCGTCTTTAAAGAGTTTCTTTTCACCTCTCTGCTTCCATTCGCCTTTGCTGAGCTGGGCATACAGGAGTTGTTTTGGTAGACATGCATCAGGCATACACACGCCCTGCCTGCTCCACCTCCATTTGGGCTGGATCAGGGCCTCAGCGCTGAAAATGTTGGCCTCCATGAGGGCACTCACAGTAATGATCCTCCCACTTTACGTTGACGATCTTCTGGAAAAGGTACTGGTGCTGGCTTTCCAAGTTTTTTGTAGCTCACCTGTCACACAGCCATGAAGGAACGTCTTGCACCCTGCTGCAAGCAGTTCTGCACCTTTGCTCAACACCACCAAAGGGAAAAAAGACTGCATAGCTACCCTTGCCATGGGCTGTTGGCAAACTGTGACGACTATTTATTGCATGGGCTTTTGTGGGTAGAACCCCACTTTGTTAGACACTTCAGCTGACGAAGTGGGATTCTAGCCATGCAAAAAATCAATGGGACATCAAGACTTCAAAGAGAAACAGCCGAAATCGAACTAACGTGCAAATTAAATTGTGTGAAAACAGGGCTGAATCATGACTATGGATTCTTTTCACATTATAACAGGTCATTTGACTTCAACCTCCCTCTGTGTGCTGTTTCCTAGAGTTTGAATCCTTACAAATGCTTTGATTTGCTGTTGCAGTATGACCTGATCCCACATCTCATTTTCCAAAGGGATAGCTGTGTTAGTCTAGTCCAGCAAAAAAA
>ML682026.1:2133227-2166417 GCA_007922195.1 Podocnemis expansa | reverse complement strand
CGCTGGTGTTGCTGTGCTTCAGGGGGGGCGCCACAAACATGAGCACTGCTCCTGCATGTGATAAATAAATTTGTTAGTCTTTGAATCCCACAAGACTCCTTGCTTTTTTTGCTTTACTAGACTAACAGGGCTGCCCCTTTGGAACCCGTGGTAAATAAATGTGTTTGTCTTTCAAGTGCCATGGGCCTCCTTTGTTTTTCTTTCTATAGTGTAGTGGCTAGCACCTCTGCTTAATATGCAGAAAGCCCTGGGTTCAAGCCCCAGGAGGTTGGACTTGATGGTCTCATGAGGTCCCTTCCAACCCTATGATTCGATTCGATTCGATTCGATTCTTCCCCCCCCCCCCCCAAGCTCATGTAATAAATAAATGTTTGTCTTTAAAGTGCCACGGGCCTGGTGGTTGTTGTTTTTTTCCTCGAAACTAAACTAATAGGGCTACCCCTCTGGAGTGTCTGACATTTTTTCCCCAGCAGGAGGCAGGTTTTGATCTGCTCTGTAACTTCAGCAATCATTTCTCCACCTCTTCCCCGCTTCCTGAATGTGCTGACTCAGTTGCAGGGACGCACAAAACAGCCCGTGTGAACCCACAATCCCGATCCGGAGCACAGACCGTGTCCTCATGACCCCCGCCGCCTTAGGGGCGGGAAGCGGAGTGAGAACCGCCCCCAGCGTGTAAACGCGCCGTGTGACGCACCCTGGCCCGCGCCCTATATAAAGCCGCGCAGCTGCGGGGCTGCCCCGAAATCCCTGAGCCCTCGGCTGTGTTTGTGGACGTGGAGTGTACTCCCGGTATCTCCTTTGCAAATGGGCTCTGTGGCCTAGCGTTTGCTCCCCTGAGCCTCGCCACCTGTGATCTCCAGCCGTGAGGGTGCTGCCGGCAGCGGCGCCGCAAGGAAACAAGGTAAAAACCCGCCCGCCTCCCAGCTCGCTCGGGCCCGGGCTGCGCCGAGGGAAACTTTGTGCAACTGGTGGGTGGGGAGCGGCCGACTCGCGCGGGTGCAGTTGCTTTGCACCGAGAGGTGTGTTGCTTTGTGGCGAGCTGGGGGCTGTGCCTCTGCACGTTTTAAGAGGACATGTGCCCCGCCGACCCGGAGCCTGTCTCTCACCCGTGCTGTGCGTGGGAATGAAACGCACCAGTTCCCGCTGCAACCGTCCCAGGCTGGACCGGGCTTTTTTTAGCTCCCCCCCCCTCCGCCTGCACGCACCGGCTAGGTCGGGGCAAATAGTGAAGGGGAGGGAAAAGTGCCCCCCCCCGCTGGAGGGGGCTGTCGGTGGGTTTGTCAATTGCACTGCAGCTGAGCTGGCAGGGGAAGCCGCCCCGGCTCGCGACGTTCCGCAGACGTTCTACAGCCGGCTCGCGGCGTTCCGCAGACGTTCCACGGCTGGTTCGCCGCGTTCCACGCTCCCATGCCGGGCTGCAGCTCTCTGCCGCCCATGCAGCTGCCGGGGCATTGCCTCGCTGCTCTGCCGGGAGCGGGGGCGGCTGAACAATCCGGACACCGCCTTCCTCCCTCTGCTTCCCCCAGCAGTGAGCTGAGCCGGGCAGACTTGGGGTGGAAGCAGGATGAGGCCTGCAGGGCGAGGAGCGAGGTAGGGGGATGGGAACGGAGCGCTCAGTCTGTAGGTTGCAGCGAGCCAGTTCAGGCCGGTTTGCTGGGCTTGTGTGAGCAGAGCTCTCCCCGCCTCCAGCCGGGAGCAGGCGAGGGAAGAAGTCTCTAAAAGGAAGACAAGAGGCATCATGGCCGTTTCCTCCCAGCCCGAGTCTCTAACAATACTTGGAGTCGCTCTGCCTTCACCGTGCAAGCACCCAGCTTTCTGGAGCTGGTAAAGCAATCCCACAATCTACAGGTGCAGGGCGGGTTGGGGATTTTTTCCCCATCCAGATGAGTGTGCAAGGCAGTGTGACAGCTGTATCGTTCCCTTTCCTTTGTCCTAATTCTGTTCCTTCAGACACTTCGTGGCTGGCATGGGGGTTGATACAGAGATTCAGATCAGACTGGTATGACCCAGATTTCAGTCAAACTCAGTTCATCTAAAAAACCTGGGGTCTCCTAGGTGGCTTGAAAGCTTCAATGGGTGTGCCAGCTGCCTCTGTGAACAACACTACTTGTGGCTACATCACCAAGATTATTTTTGACCTAGTAGGCACTTGTGCTGGGAAAATGTTGGTCTTTCCTTGTGTGCTAGAATCTCTAAGGTGAAGTCTTGCAAAACAAGCAAGTTTGCTGGAGCCACAGATGTGTGCTAAAGGCTTTTTGGCCAGTTAATAGGCAGCTGTGGCACTTTTGAAAACTGACAGATTTATTTTTTGCATAAGCTTAAATTTTAGTCTTTAGAAGTGCCAGGGACAACTCCTTTTTGTTTTGCTGAGTTAGACTAGCATGGTTATCACTTTGGAACTTAAAAGGCAGCTGTTGCCCTTTCCATAAAACTAGTCAGCCTTCATAACCCAGTAGGTGAAATCTGTTGATGCTCCTGTTGTCTATAGTTCAAGGAAAAATACACTGGTGACACCAGATAAAATTGATCACCTCTGTCAGCAGAATCTTTTGTACAGCAGTGTGTTTGGATGCTGATAACCCTACTAAGGTTATTGTTTTATAAGCTGGCAATGGAGATTCTTTTAAATTTTCATCTTTATTGGTATGTGTCCCATCTTACAAAATTATTGTGAAATGAATTTGGACTGCCAAGCTCACATACCACACTTTGGATAGTGTTGATTCACCTGAAGTGACTTTACATCTACCAGAGGTTTTGAGCATGGGTTCACATTGTGATGTTAGCAGATGAGTGCAAAACCAGAATTTTTTGTCCCTCAAACTCGAATTTGAGGATTCCATGCCTTCATCTCATAATGTTGGGCATGGGGTGAGGTGTCTGAAATAGGGATGTGACTTGCTTTTAATAGTCCATTAAAAACAGGATAGGAAAATCTTTACCCTCAAATTGAGGTTGTATGCTTTATCAGCCACTGAATACCAGGTGGGTTTTGTGTATGTGGCACATTTGGTGCATGTTTTGTCTGAGGTTCCCTCCTCCTGCACCCCCAAAATTAAGATCTGCATAAATCTTTTTTCACATGTGGTAAGTAAACACTGGGAAATGTGAAAAGCCATTTGTTCTTCCTGTACTGACCAAGTAGACTGGACCACATCAGGGAGCTATCCTCTCATCCCCTTTTCAGCATCCTAAGATGTTGGGACAGAACACTAGCCTGGGACTTGGGAGATCCATGTTCAATTACCTGTTCTGCAGACTTCTTGTGACCCTGACTAAGTCACTGAGGCCATGTCGATGCTAGAGATCTTAAAGCAGTGGTGCTGAGCCACTGTAAGAGAGCTTATGTAGTTTCTCTATGCCCCCTTCCCCACCACTATCACTGCTGGTGGCTTTATCTGGTCAGGAGAAGCACTTCCCTCAACATAGCACAGTCTACATCACTGGTTCCCAACACTTCTTCTGCTGTGGCACAGCTTGCTGCTTTTAATCAACTTGAGGCACACCACTATATAGTTTCCAAATACACTTATGAATATTCCTGAGCCAGTTAGCCAATCCAGAGCTCTTAGTTTTTCAAAAAAAATTGTGGCACACTTGCTGAGACCTGATGGCACACCTGTATGCCACAGCCCACTGGTTGGGAAACACTGGTTTACACCACACCACCAGTGTAACTTCTGTCACTGAGGGATGTATATCTTGCCCTGGAGCAAAGTCATAGTGTGGACAAGCCCTTTGTGCTTTGATTTGACAGCTGTAGGTAGGGGATGATGCTTCCCTGTTCTGAGGATAAACACACTGAAGACGGGTGTTCAAAGGGGACCATGGAAATGCCAAAGACACTTAGCTAGTGGCAGGATGAACTCAGTTGGGTGCACTATTCAGCTAACTGTAAAGAGACTTTGAACTAGGATATTAGTGATTTCTGCTCTAAAGAGAATTGACCACTTAGGCCGGGAGTCACCCATGGGCTGCATGAGGCCCCTAAAGCTATTTCCTGCAGCCTGCAACAACAGTATTGTTACCAATATTTGCAATATCATTGTATGAAAAGGTTTCAGTGGTGTGGCTCTTGGGTTAACATGCTGGCCCTCCTGGTGATTTGAGTTTGAGACCCCTGACTTATGCCCTGAACTGTCAACAATATGCATTCATCTTCCCTTTGCACTTCTTTGTCTGTGGTGGGAACAGGCAGGTGGGAGGGGTAAGAATTCCTCACTTCCAGGTTGGGTGTAGTGGAGAAGGATTTTTTCTCCCCAGCTACCATTTCAGCAATATTTTACCTTTGGTAGGTAATAGGAAGGGGCCATTCTTTGGGCAGCCAGATTCTGATCTTCATGGGCTGACAGTCAAAACCCTTGAATTTTTGCCAGGAAGCAGATGTGAAGCTGATCTAGTGTGTGAAGAAGAGCATAATGTGCCTAGGCAAAGACATGCCACTAAGCAAGTGGGTTGTGGCTGGCGGGTAGCTCTGTCAGAAGGACAGATGCATTGCCTCCAAAACACTCTTCAGGAAGGAAAAGGCGCCACCCCCTAACTTCAAAGCTGGCATGTGAAGTGGTTTGTCTGCTTCATGGTGAAGTTCAACACCTGCAGGGTGTTGGGCTCTTAGCTCCAATTTAGTGGCAGAAAGTTGTCTCCCTCCCCCCATCAAAATTTTGTCAAACCCCTTTTTTCCTCCAGCCAACCAGCTGTATTTTACTTTTGTCATTAACCTCCCAGGTCAGCAGCAATGTTGACAGTGTCCCAAATATGTGCCTATAGCTGATATTTCATGCCCTGTTTTTTGTGGCTAATGATGAATAATTGGCTCAGATGTGGCTTATAATTAGCTGATGGGCAGGAAGGAATAAACTGTCACCTGGCGCTGTGCTTTAGGGATGGGCAGAGATCTGAGTGAGTGGTTGAAGTAAATGGGCATGTTTGTTTCCTTCTTTGTTTTCATAATTGCATCTGCTCAGCTGATGCCAGACCTGCATAATGGCAGGGTGCAGGAGGGGTAAGGAATTTGAGATATTGGGTCATGCTCTGAGATGTGACAGCAGCATGCTCTCACAGGTTATTTTATCCCAATGCTAAATGGAAAGTAGCATTTAAAAAAAAAAAAATAGAAGGGGTGCATTTTTATTGGAAAACCCTATCCACTGCCTTCTAGGAGTTAACTAACAAGTAATTGTCCATGAAGTTGGATCCTCTAACAGAGAGGATATCAAGAGCAGGTTGATTTCTGTACATCTTAGTAAGACCAGTGGTTCTCAACCTCTTGTGGGCAGTGTTTCCACCCCTGGACCAAACCCAGCCATCTTTCCTAATGTGTCCTGACACAATGGTTGAGAACTGCTGAGTTAGACATTACTTGGGGGTGGGGGCTGAGGCCATTAAGTGACGGGCTGATGAAACAACCCTCCTATCTACAGATGTCCCATGTGAGAACTCTGTTGTCTGGACATCCTCGACTAGTGATCAGGTCTACTCTAGACAAGTCCAGATTGACAAGAGTGCATGGAGCCATTGTACTGTTGCACCCATCACTTTTTGTTAGCTCTTCAGGGCAAGGAGCCATGTTTTTTGTTTGTCTGGGGATGTGGTTAGCAGGTTTAATTTTTTTGGTCATTCAGAATAAGTAATAGTCAGCTTTGAAAGCTGACTTCCATGGAGATGCAGAGTTGTACCAATTGAACTTGAATATATCAGCTTTCTGCCTCTGGTGGTACCATGGGACTTTTCAAGGAGTCTAAGGGAGTTAGGTGCCCAAGTGGCACTGAAATTCAGTAAGGGATGAGCACCCAACACCCTTAAATTCCTTGAAAAGGCAAATTAAAGAGGCTTTGTAAAATCCAGTTGTACCAATGAAGGAGGAAAGGTAATACTGTATATAGCAGTATGACAAAAAAGAATTTGCTTAAACTGGTCCTGAATGTCTTGCAGTTTTTTCCAAGCTTGAATAACTGACTTCTCTTATAAGAAGGAAGGTGATTAGGTGAATGAAACATCTGTTGCTAGCTATACTTACCAGCTGTATGCACTAGCTAGGGCTGTTTAATTTTGAACAGAGATGTTTGATTAGCTTCTGTAGGAAAAGGCATATTAGTCCATTGTGGTATAAGCTGCATACAGGAGGAAATGGTAAAACTTCTACAACCTGGAGACCAAGAAGATAGAGCATCAACTGTGAATTCTAACTAGTCTGTTTTCAAACAGGCTGAAAGATGAACTTGCTTGTATTCTTCATGTGCATTCGAAATTGTGACTTCAAGCAAAAGTGGAGAAATCCTGAATCTGTTTGTCTTCAAGGAGCACTGAATGATGTCTCCAGTGACATACTTGATTTAGGCTTCATGAGAACTGTAATAGAAAAAGACTTGGTCTTGTTCCATTTTTTGGTTGCTTTTTGTGGCATGCATGGTCTTGGATGCTCCCCATGTTCTGAAGACTCCCTCCTTTGTCTTGCAGGGTTTATCTGTACAAGAACTAAGATCAAGAAACATGGCAGCAATCCCATCAAGCGGCTCACTTGTGGCAACCCATGACTACTACCGAAGTAAGAATGGCTGCTATGTTTTTTCTTTAATGGGTACCAAACAGATGCTCACAAACTGCACTGCAGGCCCTCCTGTGGGTAGGGAATATATAGCTAGTTCAAACCAATATAAGCCACTGAACTGTAACTTTGTCATGGTAGAAGTTTGCAGTACCCACTTGGAACAGCTTCCAAACATCCAAATCTGCTTTCTATCCACTGACTAAATTTATTGGCTTCTCTTTTAATTTGCATCATCCCTCACTGAATTTCAGTGGGACTTGGGGACCTACATCCCTTAGACACCTTGTAAAATCCAGGCTTCAGAAGTCTGTGCTTCAGAGAGCTTAGTAAACATGTAAACTCTCCTATTAAGACTTGCCTACAGGACCTGGATGTTGATCTACACGGCAAGTATCAGCTGGTGGCAGTGTCATGGAATTTCTAAAATAAACTCAATCCCTCCAGGCCCTGGGCTCTTTTTAAACAAAGACTGTTTTTGCTGTAGGCAAGGCAAATGCCTGACACTGCAGTATTTTTGTTGAAACGCTAGGCTAAGGGCCAAGAATGGGGATTAGTCATATTTACAATTTAGCAGAGAACAGTCCTCAGGCCCTCTAATTGTATTAGCTGACATGTTTTGAGTGCAGAAAAAGCCAACATGCAAACAAACTAACACTGACCTTCTCTAAGAACCAGAGGGGGTTAAAAAGCTTTTTTCTCTCTAGAATTCCTCAAATATGGGGTGGGGGTGACTAGCTAAACTCTGTAGTGTAAGTAGTTCTGCCTTTTGCAGAACTAACTGGAAAAACTGTGGCATGACCACATAACCCTATAGTTCACTGGGCACCAGTATACAGGGCCAAGTACTCAGAGGATCTGAGCAAGTTTTCTGTCTACAGAGCTGTACCAAGGAGCACCAGTTGAGGATTGGACTTGTCATCTTCTCCCATGTGCCTTTTAGAGATCCAGGGTGAAGGGGGGGAAACTAGTGTGGGAGCATGTCTCAAAGTGTCACTTAACATTCAGCTAGTTGTTGCTTTCTAGCAAGCTCCTTTTGGCAAAGTGGCAGCTTTTGTGGCTTTCCTGCATGGAGGAAGGGACTTCCCTGACTTTGAGTGTCTGCTACCACAGCTGATGCTGTGGGATAAAAACTTTGTATGTGGATGGAAGGTTTTCTCCTATCCATGCAGGTATCTGCCTTTCCAAGAGGCAGTAGCTGCTGCTAGGGTGACAGAACCCCTCTTCTATTGACCTGCCTCTGTCATGGTCTTAATGAGTGACCTAAGTTTAGTTATAGATCAGTCCTGTGTCTTACCTGCACTAGAACCAGAAGACAAGTGGGGAGTCTTGTGGCACTTTTAAAGATTGACAAATAGACTCCCAGTGCACATCAAACAAAAATCTTCCCCTTCTACTCTCAATTGCTTAGAATCCTGCACAAGGATGACAGTTGTCTTGTGACAAACTGAGCATGGATTAGGCTTGGGTATTTCTATCCACTTTGAATGAGATGTTCATAAATATTTTCCAAATGGTTTTGTGACATTGCACGTCCATGTAATGCCACCTGTGATCTAACCTATGGCATTAACCTGCTGCTGTTCATAATTATTTCCTTGCTTAAGGAAGCTGTTCAAGGATATTCCTTCTCCTTTGCAGTGCTTAATTTGTATTCAAAGATGCTGGGGCTCAGGCAAAATTTGTCTTTTAAACTTTCTTAACTTGCACAGCAAGCCTAGAGATGCTGGAGCAATGAACTGACAAGCCTAGAAATGCAGGTGCTCAGCCCTGGCACAAATTAAGCACTGTACTTTGGCTGTGAAAGAATCTTTTCAGAAAATACTGTGCCAGGAAGTTGCTTCAAGGAGCCCTTAAAAAGCCTCATATTTTTGTGGCAGATTAACTCCTCCTTCAAACATGCTGTAACATTTACAGCTGGGGTGTCAAACATGCAGCCCACAGCTCAAATGCAGTCCATGAAATGATTCCACCTGGCCCATGACTGTGCTCCATGGGACCACTTTCTAGCAGAGAGCATGGTCGTGCATACCCAGCACTCAGCAATGCTGCAAGAGTCAGGTCTTGCAACATCATGGAGCACAAGTTTTGCATACACAGCACTCCACGATGCCATGAGTGCTGTAATATTTTGATTTGTACTTCAAGTAGGCCATACATACTACAATTAAATCAAATCTGGCCTGCCATACTAAATGACTACAACATGCCTGGGTTGCAATCTAGAGTAGATGTCATTGAAGGGCTGGTGCCTATCAGCTGATCTGCAGGAAAGGCAATAGCTATTATGGAAACTTATCTGAGCCTAAGATGTAGTAACACAGCAGATGCATTTTCTTTAAGGCAAACCCTCTAGAGGCTGCAGTGGATGATCTAATGTTGGCAGAGGTGAATGTGGGACTGATGGGATGAAATCTCATTCACAGGGCGTCTGGGTTCCACTTCCAGCAACAGTTCCTGTGGAAGTTCTGAATACTCTGGGGAGGTGATTCCACACCATCCAGGTACACCCCTGTCCTCGCTGACCAGGCCTCCTATGAAGAGAAATGCTTGTGGCTAAAACATTCTTGCACTATCTCTAGTTTTAATACAACATAACTAGCTACCTTCTCAACCCTTCTGTGGATAAATGTAGCCTCAAACATTCAGTGCTAACATTGTCCACAGATTGTAGGGTGCCATTTGTAATGTCAAAAATCTCTGAGAAGGGCTGCACAATGTGCTGAAGAGAACTGAAGTTGCACTAGCTGGCTTCTCTTTAAGGCAACTTGCCAGCACCCCCCACTCTTTTGCTTGCACTGGTAACAGCCAAAATGCTAATCAGGGATTTACCTATTTCTACAGTACCCCCTAATCAAGCTGCATGTAGCTAGCTGTCGTTTCATAAGGATATTTGCTTTTTCAGGTCTCCCCAAGTCTGACCCAGGTCACTGGTGGGCCAGCTTCTTCTTTGGAAAGCAAACCCATCCGGTCATGACCACTTTGTCAGAATCCCCAGAGAAGTAAGTGGGCTTTTTTCAAGATGTATGAAGGCAATGTAAAAAGTTGCTTGGGATACTATAATGGAGATGACAAGGGAGGGCTGCAGTGTTGAGGAATGCAGATGGTCAACTTTTGCCTGGTTATGTTGTGCACTGCATGTCCAGATGGCTTCTCTGAGGTGCTTTCAATCTTACCAATCTGCCCAAAGGAAAGAGCTAGTAGAGGCTAAAGGAGCAGCCCTGGGGAACAACAGAATTGTCACCATTAGCTTGTATGAGGAGACACTGGACCTAAAAGTGAGCCTCAGATCCTACAATGGGAACTAGGCTCCTAGGTACCTTTTTGATCTGGCTCTGTTTCTTAAGATGTGGAAGGTGGCACATCCATGTAACTGAATGGAGAAGACAGAGCCAACTGTCTTTGCTTAGGTGTTCTGTGTAAAAGCCATCATGAACAGAATACCATACCCACCTTGGCAATCTTTTATTGAACCAACTCTCAGTGGTGAGAGATGAGCTAATTTTCTAATAGCTTGGGGCTGACCCAGCTGCAACAACACTTCACTTCATGAACCCAGTCCTCCTCTGTCTGCTGAATGCAACTACAAATTCTAGAGGAAAAGATTTTTTTTTTCCCCTTCTCATGGTTGAGAACAGGTACAAACAATAAAAGGACCCAACTTTAATGGCGGCTGGGGAAAGTCTGCACAAGGTTTATGGTTAGACCTGAGTACTTCAGGAGAAAAGCCAGATCTTGATCTTAAATGCTAGGAGACTGATTCCATGCCCAGCTTGCACAGTTGCAGATGTGGAGTAACTGTTTTGTGCACACATGGCTGCATGTGTGGATGCAGTGAGCCAAGGGTGGGAGGGGAATAGCTGAGAGTTCCTGTTAGCTGTCATGCACAGGAAACAGCTGTTGCCACCAATAAGACACGGGTGTTGGAGAATACAGCTTTTTATTGCAGATGTTCTCAGTGGTCAAGAAGTGCTGCCTAATCTGCAGCAGCAATGGCTGAGTTTGGTCCTCTGCATCCCTGGACTCAGAATCTCACTAAAAATCTGTCCAGGAATCAGTGCAATGGAAATGTACAATGAATTCTAATGGGGGCAGGGAGCTACTGTTCATGAGCCTTTTTACCAGAGGTGGATGTGTCAGAGATGGAGCATTTTTCTCATTTTTCCCTCACCCAGTTTCTCTTGTCTTTCAGTTCAGGAACTTTCAAGGTGGCCAACGGCGTGATCACTTGTGGCCTGGCTCAGGAAGGAATGAGGAAGCGCCACGCCAGTGAGCCCAGCAAACCAAATGCTGGGCCATCCGTGTGAACGGGCAGGCACATCTTCCAGCTTCTCGCCTGGCTGTCGCTTCTGATCCAAACGCTAGGAGTCAGAGCCCATTTTCCACTCCCCCTCCCTGTAGAGTAGACAGGCTGCGTTAAGTCTCTAGATGTAGGTTTTTAAAAAACAAAAAGGCAAAAAAAAACCAAAACAAATTTCTACACCACCTTTGTACTTCCATTAACTTGACTGCATTCTTTCCATACAGCCTTGGTAACCTTTCTTTTGTTTACTTGTTCAGTGGAAACTAATAAACTTGAGCAGCCTTTTAAATGCTGTGTGGCTTTGATTGTGCTCTGCCCTTTGCTGGGCTCTAGCAGTCTGTCTTGAAGCAGCCACTACTCCCATCATACCTGGGTGTGTGGTTAACAAATGAAACCAGGACCTGTATATGGGGACAAATATATGCTGGCTTCATGCTAAATGCATTTCACTTTAGACCAGTTCCCCTTACCTTTTGGTGATGAGGGCATCCTCTTAGAACCCTGGCTATTAACCAAAAATAGCAGCTGTGGCTTAAGCCACCTACTGAAAGTGCAGTCTCATCCCTGGTATTGAGAACATGCACAATCAAGGCTTTGAAAACCTTTCACTGCTTCTAAGCAGACCATGCAGTTATTTCTGCAGCCTTAAATAGTGGCCAGCCATGTCACTGGGTGGTCCTTTTCTAGAGACTGTCAGGCATGGCCAAACATTCAGGAGCCACATGTGGCTCTTGAGCCAAAAAACTGGCATGTGGAAGAACATCAGCAAATCAGTTTAGTTGGTAGAAGTATATGGCCATATGCCTCAGTGTGGCTGAAGGTTTAATAATCAACTTGTGTGGCTTTTGAGTTCCATAAGTTTGGCCACCCCTGGTATATGGCATGGAACATCATCCTTGATTATCTGTTCCCTGTGCAAGGTGACTGAAGGCCATGCTTCTGCATGGTGTGCTCTACAGTCATTTTTTGACTTCATTTATGAGGGAGTGAAGCTTTTTTCCCCTCTTATCTCACGGTGAGAACAGCTGGAATAACCTTGCTTGGTTCTAGCAGTAACCTGTTCTCAGCTCCTGATCCATTGCTAATCAAAAAGGTTAAATCTCTGTTGTAAAAGTCACTTAAACTGTAGGTTATCTACTGTTGCCTTTTGAGACTTGGTGGAGACCGGATGCCAGTGAGCTCTTCCCACTTTCCAGTTCTCAGGCACTTAAACAAGCACTTAAAAAAAAAAAAAAAAAAAAAAAACCCCTAACATTTGGCAATAACTAAAATGCCTTACCTCTTTGTACGTATCCATGTGAATAGACCCATAAACACAGGCTGAAACATGCTCAGTTACTTCACAAGGTTACCTCTGTCATACTCTACAATCCATCATTGGTTTTCTGACCATGGGTTGGGACCCAGTTACTGAGTCATGGCACCCTTTGCTGCCATCACTGAAAGATGCAATTGGTGGGTCATGGGTGTGACTTTTCCAACTGGGTTCTGAGGAAAAAAGATTAAAAAAAACCACTGCTCTACATACATGGAACCATGCTCTTGTCTTTTTGTAAAGGGCCTTTTAGTTAACTGCCTTCAGGACAAAGGTCAGTGCCTGTCTGCACAACAGGCTCCTTCAGTGGTGACAGAACAAGGCTGTCCACATGCCACTGATTCAGTGAGAAATGTAAAGATTGTGTTCTGTTACCAATGCCCTGGAGCCAGAGAATTTTCCTTGTATTAATAGGAACCTTTTGTTGCTTTAGAAATTCCTATAATAAGCTCTTAAGACCACTGTCAAGATTTTTCTGTCTTAAAATTACCTTAGCAGCTGTCTAGCACATTGGTCCCTTTTATCAAAGGGTTCCATTGGCAAGCAGCACCTTTTCAAAGTGTGCTAATGCAAATACTGCCCACTGGTTTGGTTAGACAAGTAATATAACTATCTCTGTACAACATAACTTGCATGTCTGCAGAACATTCTCATCCAGCTGTTTTCCTGCATGTTAGCTGCATGATTTTGAAAACTAGGCTTGTGTGGGCCTCTGAGACTGAATAATCAAGTTCTGATGGCACTGATTCAGCTGCAAACTGATCTTGATCCCTAACAAGCTATATAAAAGCTTACTGGCAAACTTCAGAGTAATTTTGCAACTTCCTACAATTGAGGCAAACCAGCTCATAATGTTCTGCTGTAAGTGAAAACAATCACATTGATTGGCCAAAATATCACAGTTGAATGGCTTGCTTTTGAAAAATACAACCTGTGGAAGATGTCTTGCTCAACAGCTGTTGCAGAATAGGGCTGTAAGCAACCTCCAGGCAGTCAGCTAGTGCACTTCTCCTGTCTCAACAGGAGTATCTAGTCTATAACCTACCTTCAGGTTTTGCTTTCATCCAAGCAGAGTCTTGGATTAGTTTAACATTAGCTATAAATTGGCAATCTGGGCTTGGATCATGCTGGAAATTCCTTAATGCATTTCAGTGATAGTGGATTGCCTTATTCTCTGCATGGGCAACAGCCTTGGGATGGAACAAAATACATTTTGAGAGTAAAAGCCAAACTGCCAACTACTGTAAGCAAAGGGAGAAAATAAGAGTGGGTGCACATTTGCAACAGGTATAGATGAACACAGCTGACTGATTCCCTAACAGGTAAGGGAAGGTGTCAAAAAGGGCTTGTTTTGAACTGAAACCATCCATGGTCCTTGGAATAGGATCCCACCTGTAATAATTTTCTTAGCTCTATTCTGCAGTACAGAGATCATCAAAACTACATGACTGGTTAGCATGATGCAATTGAAACATAAAGGACTGATGCTTTTCTCTTGTTCTTGTAATTTAACCTGTTGTCACACTTCACTTTTTCAACAATGGAAGAGGAGGAAAAAAACCCTTTGTCAAAATTCAGAGACCATCTTACAGATTCTTAGTTAAAGATGGCCATGGGGCTGGTGTGATGTACAAAATTAGAAGGTGGCATATTTAGCAGCAGTTAGGGCTAGATCTTACTGTTCAGGTGCTTTCTTGAAATTTGTCAGTGCTGATGTGTTTCAATAAGGCAGCTAGAGCACAGCTTTGGCTGGGGACACCACATGCTTCTGAGGTGGTGCCAGGAGCCTTTGCACAGCAAAACCAAACAAAGAGCCTTGTGCCACAAGACTCCTTGTTTGTGTTGCTGAACTGAACTGCCACAGATCCACCTTTGGAACTTTGCATGCTGATGCAATCTGCCCAGTCTTTCCCCGTTCGGCTGTTTCTCTTTATTGCTCATGTGCCTTCCTAAGCTACTGCTGAATAAATAGTGTTTTCCTGGACAGGAGGCCAACACACCCAGTGGCACTGGCATGAAGCCAACAATCTATTTTGCAAGGCCTTTCAAGCTTTCAGCTTTTTGGTTTTGGTCCTCACTGGAGTGGAAACAACTCCTTGGCTGTTTTCATGAAACAGATTTTTGCTGAAACAGCCATTTTTGGATTCCAAAGGACAGATGTTCAGTTTGGGTTCCTGCTGTCTACAGCATCCTTAACCCTCAAACCTCCCTGGCAAAAACTGGTGAAACTGATCTCTCTATGCAGTGCCTCAGTTATGACAAAACAGCCTATTTTGACCAAACCCCATTTCATCAAACATGTTCTAGCCAGTTGAAATAACTAGTAACATTTGTTGGGAAGGAAAACCAGAATTTGTTCATGCAGCAGACAAAGACTGATTATGGGGCTAAGGCAGTGTAGTTACACAGCTGTTTTCAGACCCAGAGCACTAGCCTCGCTTCTTGAACTGTAGACAGACTTTAAGAGGCTCTGTTCCCTAATGGTTACAGCAAAGCCTTTGGGGCAACCTCTGAGTCTATTAGGTGTGAAATGAATGGAGTTTGATAGAAATTATTCCAAAAGCTTTAAAAATCTCATCAATGGTGAACAGGGTGTGTGAGCCAGGGCCCTGAGTGCCAGGCTGGCACGTCGCAAGACTAGGGTAGATGGATACAGGAGACTTTGAGAAGCCCAGACTCTTGCACCCTGCCCATGCTGTGAAGGGGGGCTTTCCTCCAGGCTGCAGTGGGTAAGTGCTGGAAGATGGGGTGCTGAGCTGGGCTAGGCTGGCCCTTCAGGGGATTGGGGAACACAGGAGGTGCTGAGGGGTACCCTCATCATGACAGCCCCCTCCCCTCCTCAGGGGGAGGATGGGGTGTGACTGCCCTGTCCCAGCTGGGGCTGGGCTGAAGCAGTGGGGGGTAGGGGCTCAAGGGGGTTGGACTTGCCCTTTGGGGCATCTTGGGATTTGGGTAGGCATTGAGGGACACCCCTCAGCACCCCCCTTGTGTGGTGAGGGGCTGAGCCAGCTTCTCTTCCCTTCCCCATGGGGGGTGTGTGAGGCTGCCCTATTGCAGTTGGGGGCTGCAGCAGCCTCGCACCCCTCTCCGCCAGCAGGTATAAACCCCCCTCCCTGGGGCAGCTGGGAGATGGGGCTGGGACCCCTCCTGCCTGGTGATGGGGGCAAAGTTGGGGGGGGGCAAATGTGGGCCTGCCCCCCTCCCAGGTGCTGACACCCTCAGTAGGCTGCTGATTGTCAGAGGAGAGAATTATGGAATTGTATTGTGTGGCTTAAACAGTCTCAAAGCAAAGCCCTTGTCTCTAGATGTTTTCTCAAGGGAGCCAGAAAAATTCAGTCCTATTTCTGAATGAGCCACTGTCACTTTTTACATCAAAAAAAGCAAGGAGTCTCGTGGCACTTAAAGACTAACAGATTTATTTATCGCATGAGCTTTTGTGGGAGAATATCCTACTTCACCAGATGCTTTGAAGAGGGGAAACTTACAGAATTGGAAGTTCCCCCTCTTCAAAGCGTCTGAAGAAGGGGGATTTTCTCCCATGAAAGCTTGTGTGATAAATAAATCTGTTAGTCTTTAAGTACCACAAGCCTCCTTGCTTTTTTTGCTTTACTGGACTAACATGGCTGCCCCTTTGGAAGTTGGCTAGATTTTTACCTCAAGTAACACTAATAAGAAAGTGGGGTACAGATGTAATAGCTAGACAAAAAAAAAATTGGCTGCTGAATACAAGTTCAAATTTCCTGGGAGATCAGTACTAATAAATGCTCTCTTAAGGCAGTTCCAAAGGGGCAGCCCTGTTAGTCTAGTTCAGTAAAACAAACAAGGAGTCCTGTGACACTTAAAAGATTAACAAATTTACTTATCGCATGAGCATAAGGCAGTGTTTTCAAGCCTATTGCTTACAAAGGGGACAGTTGTATACAAAAGGTTAAACTGGGACTGGGACTCAGACGGGCCTTCTAGTTTCATCTCTGCTGCTGATTGACTTTGAAACCTTCATCAGCCAATTGCTGGCTCTGTGCCTCAGTTTCCCTAGCAATACAATGTGGATGATAGGCTTGTCCACTTTTAAGCCTACTTGAATTCTGGCTCTGATAAACATGCAGTGTTGCTCTTAGATGTACTTCTGCTTGTTATCTCCAGACTCTGTTTGCCACTGCAGATGGGCCAGCTCCAGAACAACATACGCAGGAAGCAAAGATCTAGCTTTGAGCATGTGCTTTGCTCTTCTGGTCTGTGCTGTGACAGTGAAATCCCTGAGAACTGGCCGCCTTTTAACTCTGGGCTGTTGAATACATGTCTTAGGCAATGGGAAATGCTGTGTTAGCTTGTAGAGTGGACAGGCAATCATGCATTATTTCCAAATAACCCTTTCTGTTCTCTTCCATACCTGCCCCACATGCAGCGCTCCCTGCGGCCTCAAGGTAGTGTAGTTTCCCTTGAAGGTGTCACATGAGCTTTTGTGGGAGAGAAGCAAAGTGGGATTCTCTCCCATGAAAGCTCCTGCAATAAATTAATTTGTAAGTTTTTAAAAGTGCCACCAGACCTCTTGTTTGTTTTGCTGGAATTCACCACACCTCTGGGAGCAGGCAAAGAGCCAGTTTAGATTACAAATATTTGGACCGTGAGGCTTTGAAAGCAAGGGCAAAAATCACTCAAGGAGAGGTAGATTCAAATCCTAGCCCAGTAACAAGAGTCTTGCAGATTTTGCATATCAGTTACACAAGAAATAGCATATGGCTAAGACTTTGTTTCATTTCCTTCTTGCCTAGCAGTTAGTTGTTGCAATTTTGACCTTGGTACTTAATTCACCTGTGTAGCACTTTGCCTAGTGACTATTCAGGCTTTTTCTGTCTGCATTGAGGATCACAGGCCCAGTTTCTGAAATCCCATGGAAGATTTGGGGAGTGGAGGAAGAACTATGTGAATACCAAGCAAAGGATATAACTCCACCTTATAAATCATCCTTTCTAAAGGTGGAAACTGATGACTGTTTAACTTGCTGCGCCACTGAAAGGGGGACGAAGTCAGGGATTAATTCAGTGATCTCAAGTCAATATGATTTCTGGCTGTGTGCGCAGCTGAACCTTTGCTAACAGCAAGCTTGTGTAGCATCTGTGAGCACTCCTTTCTGCTGCATGGAAAATTAGCAAAGGTGGGAGCTGCTGGAACGCTGTTAAACCTGGATCTATTTCCTTTCTTCCCTCACCATCCCCGCACTGCCTGGCCCCAAGTTTGCCTAACTCAAGCTTTGTTTGCCACGTTGATTAGTGACTGTGTGAACCATCAGCCTTTGATATGTACGGTTCTGCCTCCGTGGTGGTTTTGAGTTCTGGGGTAGATGCAAAGGGAGAGAGACAGCAGTTCCAGCGGCCTATGGCTTAGTCTGGTTTTCCTTCAGTGTTTACACTACTTGGTTCTTGAACAACAGAAACCGAATTGAGGATAACGAACAGCGGAGCAAAGACTCCCATTATCTACAACCAGGCCTGCCAATGGGGGGAAGCAGAGGAGTCAGTTTGTGGAGGGGGCTGGTAATTTAAAAGGCTCTGGGCCCCTTCCACCTGCAACTCCACTTGCTTTGGTCCAGGTTGTGCAGCCCTGCTGCTTGGCACTTAGCAACTCACGACTCCTGCGTGCATCCTGCCTCCCCACCCTGACCCCTCTACATGTGCTATTTGCCTTGTGGGGGAAGGTGCATGTGGAAGAGAGCAGGGGGACCTGAATGAGAGGGTGGAAGGACCAGGGGGCAAGTGGATGGTAGGGGGCAGGACCTGCGGTGGAGTCGGGGTGGACTGTGGATGGGGCCACAGGCAGAAGAAGTGAGATAGGACTGCCTGGGGGCCTGAAATTGCTGTGTGTGGACCAGTCTGTAACAACTTGGCGGTTGCTGAATCATATGTGTCGGACTCTGCCAGTGCCTTTTTCTGCACTGTATCAGGATGGGCTTTGGAGGGAGAAAGAAAGGAGCTGCTGGAGCTGGAAACTGCGGTAAGTAACCACAGCCAGAAAAGTGACACAGGATCTGCTGTGAGGCTTCATGTATTTTTTCCTCCATCAGGCCCCCAAAAGAAATCAATTTTAACCAGAGGGGCTGCGGGTTAGCTGCATCTGTTATCAAGCAGCTAGAGTTATCTGGCTCACAAAACAAGCAAGGAGGAGGCATGACAACCCCTGGCAACAGCCTGAATTTGCAAAGGAAACCCCAATCTTCGGCTATCTCCCCCCACCTCACACACTGTCAATGCCTGTAGTGACTGAAGAAAGAAACCTGGCCTGCCTTTTTAAAACAGAAGGGCTTTGGAGTGAAATCTGCCCAAAACTTGAGGGCAAGTCGTGAAGATGGGTGGCTGCCTGTAGTTGCTGGAATCCCCCCATCATGACAGGGGTGTGCATGGGAAGCTGTTCAAAGCCACTGATAGCTTGTATTAGAAAAGGAAATTTTTTAGCTAATATAGCAGTGTAAAGTGTGACATAACTGCTAGATGTTAATTTACTATGTAACTTGCTTTTATTTGCTCTTCTGTATTGTTTCCTCCCTGAATCAGGGTTTTGCACTCAAATAAGCCTTTTGTTCCTTTTTACCACAAGCAGGTCTCTATTGTGCAAGCTGTGAGAGGGGCAGCAAAGTGAGCCGAAAGTTGAGGGGTGGGTCTCATGCCTTGGGAAAAGGGGTGGCAAACCAGAGGGGGAAAGGCTGAGTGTCTGGTACTTAGAAACTCAGGAAGGATGGATTTGGGGATTCTTGGAAGTCTGTTCATGTCTTAGAGGAGTGGCTGGCTGAGGACACGGCCATGCTGCCAAACTCATTTAGTGTTGGGTCTCAGCAATCCAAATGCCCAGGCAGAGGGGATCAGAATAAAGATGTCCTCCAGTCCAGTGAACCAAGGCCACATTTCACATTTCTGGCTTTTCAGCTGCTGCAACCCAACCCTAAAACCTCCTGATACGGGTCGTTTCAGGACAACTTGGACCCAGCTTCTGCTGTAGTGCTAAACATGCAAGCTGATACCCTTCTTGCTTGTGAAAGGTTGCTGTAGGAACCAGGGCTGATAGCAATGATCATCAAAACTGTGTCAACATTGCCCAAGGAGCAGAGGGAAATTCTGCAGAGCGCTTGCTACATTGCAGACATTGTTTCTATCAGGTGCTCACTTTCTTCACATTTGTTAGGCAAGTGGATTGATGCCTTTTGTTTGTTTTTTCCTTCCAGAAGGACCCTCCCTGCAATAATGGGTTTAGTGTGCAGGGAGCATTAGTGGCCTGTGCGACACAAGTCAGAGCAGATGATACGATGAGGTGTCTGTCTGACCTTAATCTAGGCTGGTACTAAATTCCAGCAAACCCTTAGAGAAGGAAACCAAAAGCTCATTTCCAGTGCCTGTTTTTCCAATTCTTGGTATTTTGTGTGTCACAGAAACATGCTTGCCTATGCCTAGCCTGTGTCTTTTGTCTGCTGTATTGCTGACAGACTAGAAGTTGTGAATATACAAATGAGTCAGTGATGCTGACTTGTGATGTCCCAGACATTGAGTGTGACATCAGGCCACAGATGAAGGAGGTGGGATGATATGTTCTTGACCATCCCCTTCTCATTGTGCTACAGAGCCAAGGGCAGTGGGCACTGTACAAACATTGCTGTGTCTGTGTAATTGCTGAGATTGCACACATAAATTAGCTATGTGCCAGAAAAGTCAAGTAAGAATACAGTAAGAATTATTGCTTTAAGATCTCTTGATTTTTAAACCAATTGCATGATTTGGGCGGAGGTAGGAGGGTGAGGGGAGAACCTGGCTCCTGATTTTGACTGTTCAGTGTTGCAATATAAATTTAGGGCAAATGAGATGCCGAGAGACATGCCCACAGCTAGCACAGTGCAGGATTGCAGCCACGGACATCCCCCTGGGTACCTGGGTAGACTGGTGTGGAAAGACTTTCGACAAACTCTCCCCCACCCATGCTGTGCTTCGAAAGACCTTCCATGGCATTGCTTTTCCACTTCCCCTCTCTTAGTACTTGCTTTGTTATATTCTTTTCTGCTATTGTACATCAGCAGTCAGCTGATGCAGAAGAGCTGTTTGCATGGGTGCCCAGGGGACTGAGAAAACAAGGCAAACCTGCCTGGCAACACACAGACAGCATACACTAAACATGAAGATCTCTAATGCTGCTGCCAACCAGCAGGCATCCAGCCAGACTGCCCCTAGTTACCAGGCGCTCTCTGGCTCAGATTACAAACTGCAAAGGTTGCCTTTTTCAGTGGTAGCGATTGTGCAGACGCATTTCTTTGTTGCTGAGCCAGCCAGACACAGTTATCACGCCCAGAAAAATCTTTGTACCATGAAGTCTGCAGGGTCCTGGATTTTTAGCACCATCTGGTGGCAGAAGGGATTGGGAGTTTTCTGTGTACTGATGTCTGAGTTAGGTTTCATCCCACACAGATCAGCCTCGTAGTAGTAGCTGAGCACTTTCCAGCTGGGCATTAAGCATTGCAACATGCCTACATGTCTGTGTGAGGGAGTGCTGAGAAGTGTTTCAGTAGGGTGGCTTGTTGGTTGGCATGTTGCTGCTGTAAGATAGGTCAAAGACACAAGCCTTACACTTGGTGTGGAAGATGCCAAGATCAGGGCTGGAGCTTAGACACCTTTGAGAGTTTGTTGCACAACTTTTGACCAGCCCTCAAGAACATGCCATCTCCTGAACAGATGAATTTTGCTCATGATGGAAAGGTCTGTGGGGTGTGAGGAGCAGGGTGGTTGACTGCAGTCATCAACCTGGTATTTTAGGCTCTTTTAGCCGTGCTGGGCCCCAGGACACTGAGGGCCTTAAAGTTAAGGACTGAAACCTGAGCTTGCAAATGTGCCAAAGAATGGGGATGCAAGGAGACCAGGAGGAAACTGACTGAGCGCCATTTCCCACAATTCACAATCATTGTTGCTGCCTCAATTGTATTGGGACCTTCTGGACAGTGAAGAGGGATTAAAAGCAGGGGCTAAAGTATGTGGGATGCCGGGGAACACCACTCCTGGGCCCCACAAATCTGATGGACCTCTGTTTGCATTATGGGAACCTTTAAAGTATGTCAAATCATGGTTACTTTTAAACCAAGAGCAGCAAACAGCACTCAGGGGCGCTCAGGAAAGACTGGCCTTCAGGATGAAGGTGTAGCAATGAAATCAATGTGGCAGAGAATGGAAACATTAATTGATTTTATAAATGGTTTTGATTAAAGTTAGCTTCAACCAAAAATGTATGTGTGTTGATATTAATGGGAGTTTGCATATCTGTGTTTTACTGCAAGCAAAAAATGCAGTTTTGTGGAGGGTTTTTTTGTCTCAATTGTTTCTGCTTATGCCTTGCATTATGTTCAATCAATTCCAGATCACATTTCATTTAATTATCACGTTGTTAATCACAGTACTTATTGTATTATGCAGTGTTTGCGACAATAATTGATATAGACATAAATGCCATATACAATTATAAACATTTTTATGGAGTGATAACCAATGAATATGGTACTGAGGAGTGGCTGCAAATGCCTACCTGAGTTGGGGCCCACACATGCATGAAGGGGGCATGGACAATATGGGAAGAGGGCCCATAGATTAGGAGGGTTCTGGGGCCCATCAGATTATACATTAACCACTGGTTAAAAGGGAACATCACAGATTTGGGACCAACAATTGTCATTCTAAAAAAAATACAGCCTGGATGGGACCCACTGGGTAGTGCAGAATTGGATGCGCAATGAATTATTAGGATGAGGTTTTTGAACAGCAGTAGCACCTAGTGGCCCTCATTAAGTGCAACAGCCCATGTATTACAGGATGCATTGAAACAAAACAAGGAGTCGAAGTTGCAGTTCAGTGCATGGGGTCCGTATAGCACATTTTAAATAGGAAGACGTGCTTTTTCTTAGAAAAAGGTGAGTACAAAGAGATTCCCACTGCTCCATTTCCAAGATTTCCAGTCTTGTGCAGCAAACCGTTCTATTTATCCCTTACAATGGAGGCCAATAAAGGGTCCCCAGGACATGTAGATTATTGTCATACATTTTGTTAACAATTTACGTATGCTAACATTCCTGCAAAAAATTCCATCTCACAGATCACCGTCGCCTCCTCTGAGCAGGTATAATTTTACGATGACTGGTCAGCAGGACGTCTTGAAATGAATTTGAGAGGTGGACAGAAGGAATATATTGCCTTTTATTGGGGGAGAATCAGCCCCAAATTGTTTTGCTTGTGTTTCTTCATATTTTTTGTGTAACATTGTTGCTAACAACTGCCATGGGTCCTTGAGCCTGAAATAGATTCATCTTCTCTGGAAAGAGCTGTTTTTCCAGCATGTATCCTTCATACACCAGCATCTCTGCTCTTCAGAAATTGATATATGAAAAGCCTGAAGATATCAAAGGCTACATGATGCATTTGTTTCAGAGACCAGTGAGCTAATAGTTTATAAGAAATGAAAGGTTTAAAAAAAAGATGAAAGGAAACAGTGAAAGAAGAGTTCCCCGTGCTGCTGTCATTCTGGATTTTCGTAGTGAGTGAAACTGTGGAGTTTCCCTCTGATGTGTTTGAAGTCAGGCCTCTGATCTGGATTGAGCTGCCAGCATTTGCACATGATTTCATAGATCATGAGTGGGCACTTGGGAGGGCAGGGCATGCGGAAACCTGTTTGGACTTTTTTGCTAACCTCACTGTTAGACATACCTAGAAATAAAAGAAAAGTTTATTAGAAGCATAAGTG
Organism: Podocnemis expansa; assembly: GCA_007922195.1. Taxonomy (NCBI): domain Eukaryota; kingdom Metazoa; phylum Chordata; order Testudines; family Podocnemididae; genus Podocnemis; species Podocnemis expansa. The sequence goes on along the minus strand of ML682026.1, from coordinate 2,143,500 downwards.
CAATGGATCATCAGTAACCCATGTGTTGCCAGACTGAAATATGTAATCCAAGTTGCGGAGGGCAGCTGTGTTAGTCTAGTTTGGAAAAACAAACAAGGAGTCCTGTGGCCCCTGGGGGTAGGTGCCATGATTCCTTCTTGACGCATCTTTGTATGCACTTGGGAAAGTGGCTAGAATGTAAGCGGCCATGGGCGGACTCAATTCTGCCCCCAGTTACTCATGGACGTCAGTGGGCAACATGCTGGTGTAACTTCCTGAGGGCAGAAAGGAGCCTTTAACCTTGATTTATGCCAGGATGCAGCCAGAAGAAGGTTTTCCCAAGCTTTGATGACTGTACTGTGTCTATCTTGTCAACACAAGCACTGGGTGAATTTTTTTGGACATCTCCTTTCAGCACAGAATGCTGATTTGTTAACCCTGAAACATGCGCATGTACATCAGTTTCACCAAATTGCTTCTGTTGGAAACAACTTTTAAAAAATGCCCCCCAAAAGTGACATTTGGAAGATGTCAAATGCAGTGTATCACTTTTCTAATTTGAAATGACTGTTTCAAAATTTCCTTAAATAATATATATATTAAATTAAAAACTTTCCAAAATGCTCAAAATCGAAACATTTTTCTGCCCTTTTTCAGAACAGTCAGTGAACTGAATAATCCATTATTTACACACTCTGATCATCACGTCTTGCGATGTCACACCCTTGGCTCCAAAGAAAACACAAAGCAGGTACTTCCTACTGATACCTTTTGAATTTAAACTGAATGGTGGGGCGTTGCGGATCACATATGGCACCATACCTGGGTACGGAATTTGTCCATAGGTGATAATTTCATATAGAAGGATCCCAAAAGACCAAACATCAGACTTGATGGAATAACGTCCATAGGAAAGGGCCTCAGGTGCTGTCCATTTATAGGGGATGTTTCGGGAGTTAGACAAGTACTCATCATCCTGCAAACACAAAGCATTTGGGATGAAAAAAACAGGTAGATACAGCTCCTCAAAGCACGGTTCATCTTCCTCCAAATGTCAAAATTGATGCCATTTGGTTTGGACTGAAGGCAACAAAACAAGGATTTTACAGCAGGTGAGATTGTCCAGTTGATCTGTAAGGACCAGTTGGAAGACCAGTCTGAAAAACTGGGCAAAGCAGAAAGAGAGGAATCACCCAGCCCAGAGTCTCAGAAAAATATATTATTCAACTGGCAGAGACACTCACTGACAGATTCATCGGGGTCCAGCAATCTCATTTCATGGCCCCCCCACCTTCAAGATCAACTGCCATCAGCTCTAAACTGATTTACAATACCTTGATAAGCCTGGCCAGTCCAAAGTCCCCCACTTTGCAGATATTGTTTTCTCCAACAAGGATATTTCTTGCAGCTAGATCTCGGTGAACTATATTCTGAGCCTCTAAGTAGCACATCCCATCAGCCACCTGGGATGCCATGTCAATTAGCTCAGTCATAGGCAGACGCTCCTCATCTGACTCTGATAAGAGGGGAACAAAAGATCCTTCTGTTACTGTCTAGCTCCAATAGCCCTATGGATCAAAGACAGGAGAGTGGAAAATAGCATCAGATGGTGAAGACACCCCATGGTGAAAAGGCCAAGCAAGATCTTACTCAGTAATGGAAGCCTGAGTAGAAGTCACACAGGGGTGACAGAACGACGAGGAACTATTTCCAAAATTACAGTTCATGTGTTAAATTTAATTTCAGCCAAAAAGCTCCGGTGGGTTCTAGAGACAGCATAGTGTAACTCACAGATCTTCTAGCATCTGATATGATAGGCTCAATTTCTTAATCTGACAGTCTAAATCATGTGAAAGAAAGTCATGAAATTATCCAATTTATCTAAATCTCATAATTTTCAGCTTTGACAAACACAACAGGAAAACAATCAGGAAAGAAGTGCAAATTTTACCATGTTTTTTCCAATTAGCATGAACGGTAACATTTTTTCTTTTCTACCAGGATGTATACATGAGCCCAAACATCAGGACTAACAAAAGAATCTCAGGAAACATCTTGTACCTAACACAATGGGTCTCTGTCTCACCCTGACTGTCCATCTATCCACAATGGCACAGAAGTCGTGACTTTGGCATTCTCATTCAGTTGTTGGATGTCCAACATGGGACATCTGCAGCCTGACATACCAACAAGTGCCACTGGCTTCACCTACTGCTATATCCGATTTACTTATTCCCAAAAGCTCCCTCCTAGCAATCAGTTTCTAGGTTTTCTGAACCATTCCCCAGTGCTCTTTTTTTAACCTAAGCTGTATATAATGGAACAAAGGAAGGAGTGGCTCGATACGTGCACCTGTTTGTCCACTCACCATGGCTTGAAGTCACCCGAGAAAATTACTCTGCCTTACCTCGGAGAAAGTCTAGCAGGTTTCCTTTAGTCATGAGCTCAGTGATGATGTAGATAGGGTCTCCAACAGAAGAGATAGCATAGAAGGAGAGGATGTGTTTGTGCCTCAGCTTCTTCATTGCCTGGATTTCATTCCTGAAAGTGGTCTGGTACATCAGGTCACCTGTAAAGGACCCATTTACGAAAAGCAGATGAAAAGAAATGAGGTGCTTTAATAGAGATCTTTACAGTGAATTATGCCTCCCAACTCCCAGACTGGCAGAAACCTAAGAGAGATGGAGACATGGGTCGTCACATCTGTTGCAAGGTAACTAAGAATACTTGGACAAAGAAATTGTCCCACCAACATCCCTTCAGAGACAAGGGATGAGGAATCCTAACATTTCACCTCTGGTGTTACTTTGAGGTCACAACATGAATACTGCTGCCCCATTTCAACTCTTCCTACCCCTTAAGTGACATCAGGCTGCCGTGTACACTGAGTCATTTTGGCCTGAGTGTCTAGACATTTTGGCAGCCGATTTTGGTGAGTTTTATTAGCTCTGTCTCAGGGATACAAAACCATTTCCCGAGGGGCACAAAGGAGCTGTTTTTCAGCACGTTCACTTAACACAACCAAAAAGACCTCTCAATGCTTGCTAAGATGCAAGCTAACAAATTTGAATCCATAGAGCTGATGAGTTTGCAGCATAATCCACTGTAGTTACAAATAGCTTGGATGTCTTTCCTGCCCTTTAAAAGTTAATAAATAAATAGACAGCTGATGAACCTATACCTCAGAGTGGAAGGCAGGTCTATGCTGCCTACCTTAGAAGCAAGGTATTCTGGGAGTCATAATTATAGGCCAGAGAAAAAAATTGCAATGATAGGCCAGAGCAAATTGCAATTACAGGCCAGAGAAAAGAATGCTGGGAAAGACAGCAAGAGTATAAATGACCTCTGACTATTTCCATCACCCGTCTATAATAATCTCCAGCTGACTGGTAGGAGAGGCCTGATGCTGCAGTGACTGGGGTCTGCTGGGAAGGCGTCTAGGAGGAGATCCAGGAAAAAGACCAACAAAGAGGCAGTTGTGACCCCAGAAATGTGGAACGGGGACATTCTCTTCAAGAGAGGGCTGTGTGGAAGCCTGGGTTGAGGGGTGAAGGCCTGGCTCATTGTCACTTTTATCCTAAGAAGGGTAGAGTTTTGGTTTGTCCAAAGTTTAGCTAGCCAGACAGCAGAGGAAGCTGAAGCAGCAGAGCGAACCCAAGCCATGCTCCCTAGGTAAAAAAACTCATGCTATTCCTCCAGAATAAAAGCTCTCACCTTTGGGAATTGTCTTAATTGCAACTTTGACCTTGTTTTTCCAGTAACCTTCATAGACCTCTCCAAAGAAGCCAGCTCCCAGCTTCTTGCCCAGACTGAATTCTTCTCTGGGTATTTCCCAGTCTTCCCAGTGAGGCAGAGGCTCTGGTTCTTGCTAGATTAAACAACAACAGAACAACTTTATAAAGTTGCAGCCTGAGAAAGGCCATTTGGAGAAGTAATGGGGACATTATGCATCCAGAGAAAGGGTTTTACATTCGCTCTACCACAGCACTCTGTGATAACATACTGTTCCAGGACATGTGGAGCTCCAGCATGTCATTCCCACAGGGGCGCTTAGATAGCACAGAGATATTAGCAGGCCACAGTGAGCAGAACCATGTAAGTATCTAGCCAATTAAGCCGTTTGGGGCAGGGTAATACAAGTTTCTCCATTTGCAAAAAATGCCTCCTTTTCTCTTTCTTTGCTTTCTTTTTTGCAGCATGCATGGCAATTCACGCAAGCATAACTCCTCTGCCATTTCATCAAGGAAAAAGGACTTTTCTTTAGAAAACAAATGCAACTTCACTGTCTAGAGGGCGAAGCAGCACAGTAGGCCAAGTTCCTAACTGCAGCCTTTGTGAAATAGTCATGCTTGTAAACGATTGTTTCTCTAGGATGAGATCAATGTTATTTTTTAATTTTGCCAGATCTCAGGTTTCCAACATGAATATCCCAGAAGCAAAAGCTGGTGGCTTGGCTGATTTGGTGCTCTACAAGTGTCCTGTTTGTCAGACAAGCACCCACCTCTGCTGCAGTGGGCACAGGCAGAAGTGATGGGGTTAAGAAATGGACTACACATCAGATGCTATTTCCACGTCACTGGGTGTGCATAAAAGATGCTGATGGCTTCCTTAGGAAAAAACGACATAGATGCAGATCCCCAGATATGCTATTTTCTACCCACATAGAGCTCTAAGATACACCTATACCCCCCCCCCCGCCAATCTGAAACTTCATCCTGATACCTTGCTCCTTCCCTTCATCATTTCTTGATAGACTTATGCATTCATTCACTAATATCATCTGAGTGTAACTTCCCTGAGTTTAAGAGTGATCAATTTTGCCTAATAACTTTATTCCTGTAGTTGCTGATCTTACAGAATGGGCAATAACTAATAAGATATATAATATACAGCTTTTGAAAAAGTGGTATAATTTTACTCCTGGGGGAATTCTGCACCAAAAAAATTAAAGATTCTGTGCCAAAAAGTTAACAAATTTTGAAAAATTCTGCATTTGTTCAAATAATGCAAATATAATCACACCAGTTTCAATTTTTTTGGTAATTTATTTAAACTACAATATAGCAAACAGCCATAATAATTATTCAGGATTTCCTAAACACCTGAAAGTTAAGTTACAAATACTTGGTAACCAATGCCCTGCATTCCAGTGATATGTCTTTATTTTCATTACAGAACACCTAATGACAAAATCAAAATAAAGCAGACTATAATTGTAAGTTGCACTGACTTTCACAGATGAAAGTCCTGTATTTTTGACAAGGATGTCCTTTATTTCAGTTTAGCATTTTTATTTAGATTAGAGTACAGAAAACAAAAAGCTTCAAGTTTTTCTCACTCTGATTTCCTTTTGGCAGAAAGGATCAAATTGTACAGTGAAAAGCTTCTCTTTGCATCTGAAGTTTGAGACAGCAGTTATGCAATTCAAGGATAATTTGGTGATATTTAGACTGCTGTCCTTCACTGAAAGCCAAAATGCTTGGACGTCTATACAATAGGTTGATTTTTAACGAGATTTAGGCACAATGTTTTCCCTATGCAGGGAGCTCTAGATGTGAACTTGAATAGCTATGCAGAAGGTCCTGGGTTCAAGCCCCAGGGGGTTGGACTTGATGATTTCACGAGGTCACTTGCAACCCTATGAGTCTGCTCTCTATTCTTCAAGGTCAAATAATTCAACAGTGCACGGCTTTCTGCTCTCAAATGCCAGCCTTAAGCTGAGAATTTGTTCTGTGCTAGAAAAGCAATCTGTAATTTAAGCAATGCATACTTAGTTGGTCATTCAACATTTTCTGAATAGTTTGCACGGAAACCAGGGAGCTGCTATTCCTCTTCATTAAATAACTTTCTGTAAAGCTAAAAGTTCTTAGCACAATGAGGATTCACAGACCCAGCTGTTTCAGCATATTTCACCTGGGCTAGGAGGCGTGGATACTTTGGCATCTGGACACTCCTCTTGTAGCTTCGGGTTTATGAAACAGAGGAGCCTTGCTTTCTTAGTCCCAGACTTGTAGAGCATGTTTCTGAAGCACCTTACACATCTATCAACCAGCTGAAAAGGCTTCCTTAAATGATTCACCAGTTAAATTAACAATTGATGTACACAGCTTTTGGAAACAGTGTAGAAAACAGAATCAAACACCTTTTTCATGTAACTAGCATGTAACAACATTCAGCAAAGATCATGATGATTTCCTTGTTTTTAAGCTTCAGTTTTAAGTTTTTCTTTCTTTCTTTTTTCCTTTTTTTTTGAGATTCACTTCATGAAAGTATGTCTCAGTCACTTATTTCCCACCAGGGCTCACACCGCCATTGCAGACTCTGTTGTCAAGAAATTCTCTCATAAGTGGGTGGTCAGTGTTTGACAATGGGATCTTGGCATCTGCTAGTGTCTTCACACATGTTGTACAAATCTGAAAGTACACGTTAGACAAGACTTGAGAGAGCATGAATGTTTGCTAACCATGTAACATCTTTAATTTTAGATTAATACAGTTATTCATATTTAGTTCTGAATTTCTAGCTTTTAATTTAGATTTATAACATTGTAAATGATCGATCGATCATTCAATAGTTAAGTAAAGCTTTTATTCAAGGACACGCACATTCGGTAACAAAAATGTATTATTCAGTTACAAGCAGCTGTAAAACATCATGTGAAAGTGCAAAAATTCCAGTTTGTAGAGTGTATTATTATTTTCAGCAGAGAACTGGCCATAAAAGTTTAAAAACAGAGCCCTCTATTCAAAAATCTCAAATGAAGAGACCTCACTGAGCATCTCAAATTGCAAATGAAGAGACCTCATTGCTATGGCCATTCAAAGCTACTTATCTTATTTTTCTGTATTGTAACATTTTCTTATATTTCCACTCACCTCTGCATGCTCTTTCTCCGCCTGCGTTTTGTGTTTCAGTGCACACGTAGTGGTCTTCTGACTGTTCATTTCTGCCTTCCTCTTGAGCCTCATGTTCCTCCAGTTGATGGAGGGTTTTTTGGTGCAAAACGATCAACAATTATAGACTGTCAGTCACATGAGTGAGGATAACATTGCAAGATGTTCAAACTAATTTGTCTGTATCTGCATGCTGTTTTGCAGGGAATTCTAGAGCACGAGAAGTTGAGGGAACTGCTTTTGATGCATGATGTGAGGGCTGTTTACATTGTGCAAAAGCATGAATATCCCTTTGTCCTTTGATATCTTCATCTGAACCTGTCCTGGCTGGCTACTTTGGGAAGTGCTTGGATTGGACTGTCCTGACATTTAATTGACTTGCTAACAAATGCTTTATTTGCTCTCAAAGTTTTTTTTTTTCCGAACGGGTAAATAAAATAGAGCCTGAGGTGTGATCTGACCCCATTGTGCTCCTCTGGCACAGGAAAAAAGTGAGAAAGCACATAGGTATTCCTAGCCCAGAATTCCCTTCCTATCCTTTTCAGAAGAAAGGCTCCTTTATACCAGTGGTTTTCAAACTTTTTTCCTTGGGACCCAGTTGAAAAAATAGCATTTACATTGGTGACCCAACAGTTACATCTTGCAGTAATGTCTTTTGCTGGCAGCAGGCAGCAAAGGATGCTGCAACCCAGTACTCGACCACCTGCTTCCCAGCACGGGGTCCCAACCCCTGGTTTGAAAACCACTATTTTATACCACTTTGGCAGTGCAAAGGAGCTTTCAGACTATGAATGGGAGCAATTAACAGGGAACATTAACAACAAAGCTGAGAGGCTGCTACACTTTCTGTTCTGCCTGAGGAGATGGAGCCTGCTGCCTGCCCGCCTCCAAAAGCTACGGCCTCCACGCTGGGCATGCCACAATGACCAGCAAGAGCGAAGGCATGTCAGTCAGTTCTTTAATTATGCTTCTGGCTTGTACAGATGCATAGACTTTAAGGTTTGAAGGGATCATCATGAATGATTATCTAGTCTGACTTCCGGCACACAGCTGGCCACAGAGCCTCATTCATCCACTCTTGCAATAGACCCCCTAACGTAGGCTCTGGTTGAGCACTTGAAATCACAGAATCATAGAGCTGTAGGGCTGGAAAGACCCCTCAAGAAGACTTCTAGTCCATCCCCGGCACTCATGGCAAGATAAAGTATTATCTAAACCATCCCTGCGAGGTGTTTGTCTGATCCTCTCTTAAAAATCTCTGATGATGGAGATTCTACAACCTTCCTAGCCAATTTATTCCAGGGCTTTAACTATCCTGACAGGGATTTTTTTCCCCTAAAGTCCAACCTAAATCATCTTTGCTGCAATTTGAGTGCATTTCTTCTTGTCCTAGTCTCCACTCATGTTCTCAAATCATAGTTTCAAGACTCCAAGTTATAGAGAATCCACCATTTATTCTAGTTTAAACTTGCAAGTAACACATGCCCCATCCTGCAGAGAAAGGCAACACCCCCATCCCTAAACCCCACCAGAGTCTTTTCCAATTTGCCATGCTTACAAACAGAGAAGAATTGATCACAGAAGTAGACGTGAATCGCAACCTAGGCAGCAGTAACCATGAGATGGTAGAGTTTAGGATCCTCATCAAAGGAAGAAAGAAGAACTCAGACCTTGGACTTCAGAAAAGCAGATTTTTGGCTCCCTCAGGGAACTGCTGGGCAGGATTCCCTGGTTGGCTGATCTGGAGGGGAAAGGCATCCAAGGAAGCTGGCTGTATTTTAGAGAGAGCCTTTTACTAAGAGCACAGGAAGATACCATTCTGATGGGCAGAAAGAACAGCAAATGTGGAAGGCATCCAACGTGGTTTATCAGAGAACTCTATGATGAGCTGAAACAGAAAAGGGACGCTACAAGAAGTGAAAGCTTGGACAGATGGCTAGGGAGTCATATAAAGATATTGTTCAGGCCTGCAGGTATAAAATCAGAAAGGCCAAAGAGCAATTGGAGTTGCAGCTAGCAAGGGATGTGAAGGATAACGGGAAGAAGTTCTACAAATATGTCAGTAACGAGAAGAGGATCAGGGATGGTTTAGGTCCCGCATTGAATGGGGCAGGTATCATCATGCGGATGATGCGGAAAAGGCTGAAGCACTCAATGCTTTTTTTACGTCAGTCTTCACAGGCAGGGTCAGCTCTCACACTACGACACTGGATAACAGAGAATGGAGAGAAGGAGAGCGGTCCTTGGCGATGGAAAGTCAGGTTAGGGACTACTTAGAGAAGTTGGATGTGTGCAAGTCTATGGGGCTGGATGAACTGCATCCGAGGGAGTTGGCTGATGTCATTGACGAGCTGCGAGCCATTATCTTTGAAAACTTGTGGTACCAGAATATGCAGATCGGTGCCAGAATGCAGGGTATTGGTTACCAAGTATTTATAACTTAACTTTCAGGTGTTTAGGAAATCCTGGGTAATTATTATAACTGTTTGCTATATTGTAGTTTAAATAAATTACTAAAATAATTGAAAATGGCATGATTATATTTGCATTATTTGGACAAATGTGGAATTTGGACAAATGCCGAAGGATTTTCAAAAGGGCCTGAGCAGATTAGACGTCTAACTTGTATGGGAGTTAAATGCCTTTGGAATACATCCCTCTTTGCTTAATTGGCAGCTAATGCCTGGAGATGCAGATCCGCCCGTAGTGGCATTTGTAAAGAGCTAGTAACAATTTAAACCTTTCTCACCTGACAAATTCCCAAAAGTGAGCATTATTCTCCCCATCTGACAGATGGGGAAAGTGAGGCACAGGGCAGTTTCAGGATGTGCCCAAAGTTAGCAGCAGAGTTGGGAATAGCATCTAGGTCTTTTGATTTCAGGTCACATGGTGTAATTAACAGATTTTAAGATACCTTGTGCAACACAAACCACAATATTTCACTCTCTGATTGGTGCCCTCTGACCTCCTGTGTCACACAGGAACTGTACACAGTGACCCCTCTATCAAGCCCATCTGACCTCCAGACCACATCAGGCTTGTCCTGTCATATCCTCTGACACTCCCGCCACACCCGCCGTCCCTGCCGTTCTCGGCTGGCCCAGGTTTACCTTCCAGCAGGGGACTGTCAGTTTCAGGCCATGGGAGAGGGGTCTCGTTTTGTGGTGCTCCACGAGGCTAAGCAGATCTGGGAAGACGACCGTCGGGTTCATGTGCAGCTTCCCCTGGGAGTTGCGCCAGATTTTGTAGTGTCTCACAAGTGAGTCATCCCGAACTGGGAAATCAAGGAAGAGAGGCAGAAGGAGCATTACATGCATTGCTACCATCCTCTTCCAGTAAAAAAACAACAAGGAGTTGTGTGGCACTTTAAGACTAACAGATTTATTTTTTGCATGAGCTTT
>ML682026.1:2116643-2133217 GCA_007922195.1 Podocnemis expansa | reverse complement strand
AAAGCTCATGCAAAAAATAAATCTGTTAGTCTTAAAGTGCCACACAACTCCTTGTTGTTTTTTTACTGAACTAGACTAACACGGCTATCCCTTTTGAAATCGTCCTCTTCCAGTCACTGACAACATGCCAGGAGGCAAGACAGTCATTGCGCACACACCTGTTACTGGTGGGGGTAGGTGTGGATTTGTGCAGGGTCTGCCCATTTCCCTGCACTTGTCAGTGCATTCATGCAGTTAGTGTCATCTGTGCTCCCAGGGAATAAGCCAGTGTTGTTCTATCTTGCACTTCTGATCTTTGCTTCCTGCTGCAGACTGGCCCAATACACACCTTTGTTTGACACACACATTCCAACGAGTCTTCCTGGAACTCATGGGCCCTGGTTTCAGCTAGAACCATGTGGGGTTTTTTAGCTTTAAATACACATTTACTTTTAATGCCCTGAGCTTAACTTAAATCACTCTTTACCGGCAAACATCTGAGTTATTTATGGTCTTGTTCCTGGTAGATATTGGCCTGAGACTTCCTGCAGGAGCAGCAGGTTAACCTTTGGAACTGCATGCTGCAAATTTTACCACTGTCCTCCTAGAATGGAGATGCTCAGCGTCACCATCTCTAGAAGCACTCACTCCTCTTGGATGGGAGGTTTCACTGGTTGGATCTCAGTCAGTGGGATCAAAGGGACAACTGGCAACGTGATTTGGGTTGGAGGAAGGGGATAAACGGATGGGGTCTGTCCTGTGGCATGGAGAGTGTTCACATGGTTTCTTGAAGAGCCACTCCAGCCTGTGGAGGACATTTCTGTCCAAAACTTCTGTACCTACTAAGACCACGATATATGAAAGAAACAGAAGAGGTATTGCTCTAGTTTCACCTCTCCCCTGGAGTAATTAGCTAATCAATTTCCCCACTACAGGAAAATTAATAGCAAAAGGGGGAGCAGAAAAAAAAAACCTTACTTTTTATGAAGGAATTAAAAAAGAAATCAAGACATACCACTGCATGCAAGGGTGCTTGCTCAGAAAGGAGGGAATTCTTCCAATTTAGCAAATTCAAAAAATTGATAGTGTTTCTTTAGTAGGGCTGGCTCCTAGGAAGGTGTGAAATAGCCCAGAAAAACGAAATGCCATATTCAGAAGTATACGCAAAAGGCCAGTGTTTATTACAATGTGGGGGTCAAAAGGTGTGAGAGAAATAGTTACTTACCTGAAAGCACATATGCGGTGTCTGTTTTTTCACTGATCCGAATTAGAAAGGCCCCCGTCTTGTTCTCTTCTGACAGCAGTCTGTGTAAGGTCTCAGAACGTGAGATCTGCCCAAAAAACCAGCTGGAGGAGGAACAGAAACAAACTTGAGTCTCTCTCTGAGTGTCGGCGCACACTGGGGTCTCCGTATCAGTTGCACTTTAACAACGCCATGGCCAGCTAGAGACTTGGCTGTGTTACTGTTCCCCACACCACAACCACAGCCTTCAGTGGAGGACAGGGCTTTGCTTGTCTCCATTAACACAGTCTTCAAGCTAAGGAAGGTTCAGTCTCTGCATCTGTGATGGCTTTTGGAGTTGTTGCATTGCATTTGGGGTGCAAACAGATCTCAACTGGACGTATATTCATGCCATGAGCTTTAGTACCTGGCTGATGAATTGTGGAGACTTCCCTTATGGTGGCTTACCTGCTCATTAATCATATTCCACACGACCCCATCAGGTCATCTCCAGGCTGTACTATCTACTAGACCCTACCAATGAGTTCACTTTACACGTTAGTTAAGCTACAGAAGTTGGTTTACAAAGAGCGCCAGCTGGTCTGTAGTGGGAAGTGACGTCCCCACCCTCTTCTTATACACACCGTTACTGTCCTGCTGGGGTTCACAGCCAAAGAGAAGGGGGCTCAGCTTCTCAGGACCTGTGGCCTGCCCTGCACCACCCCACTGAGGCAAAACAACCATCATTGGATTTCATTGATCTGAAGGTATTTCTGCTCCGTGTCCCCAGGGCGGCACAAAGGCAGCCAGAGCACAGTGATGACTCAAGCCCTCACTATTAATCATCCTTGCTACCTACTGCTGTGCAGGTGGGTGTCACACACAGGCTGGCTTTGGCCTGGCCTTGCGTGATGTTCCCCAGCTGTTTCATTTGTAACCTAGGTCTTTGTAGTTTTCTACATAGAAACAAGCCTCTTTCTATGGCTCAGGTTCAAAGCTGACACCCAACTGCTAGGCTTAGGAAATCTGCCATTTGACTAACAAATACAAAACGCTGTTGTTACCCAGAATTAATCAGTAGCTAAAAAGGCCTGACTGCAGTCAGATTTCACTTACGGTTCTGCCTCCATCGTCTCCTGCTTGGCTAAGTAATTGTATGGCACATAACCTTCTGCGAGGCTCCTGTTTGAGCCATCGACTTTCTTGGCCCACCACCATTCTCCTTCTTGCCGGATGACCTGGAAGAGCTCTCCTGCCTGGAAGCTGAGCTCTGTCTCTGTCCTAGCATCAAAGTCCCAGAGGCTGGTGTACAGAGGACTGGCTCCAAGCCTGGAATTCATCTTGTCGGACACAGGAGCTGAGTTGGGGCAGGTATGAGTCCTCCCTGCAGCAGCGCCAAGCCAGCGTAAATAAGATTTTCATAGTTTTCCAGCCATGCGTGCTTTAAACAGCCATGGGACGCTCGCCTTCTTCTACCTTCCAAAGGTAAGTGTGCACCTCTGCCTACTCATCTCACTTGAGGCAGGGCAGATGAAACCTGGCAGCAGCAGCATCTGAAATAACACCTTTGCACTTTTTCTTTATAACTAAATTGCAGCCCTGCCCTCAAGCCACTCCTCTTTTGGCAACCAAAGTGTACAAGGAAGGCAACTAGTACTGCCAGGTCTCGGGTGAGCCCTCGGTACTAACACCATGGACCAAGTAGGGCTGTGCCTAGCTAAAGGCTGTGAGGCGGAGGGACCATGAGTGATTAGGTTTCACCTTGGGTATATTTGCATGGCAGTCACCAGCTCAAACAGCAAGAGCAGTGACTCTGTGGCAGGATAGACTGCATCCTGGGCTAAATAAGCCCACCTGGGACCTTGGGTCACTAGCCATGGGTCATGGCTTCATTGCTTTAGGGAGCCAGGCTAGCTAGAGTGCAACCACACACCCCTTAGTGCAGTGTAGGCAGCCCTTTCATGAATTTCATCTGGCTGTAGATGGCTACATGGGGAAGGAGACGGAGAGAGAAAAGGGGAAGACGGAGACTCTGGGAGAGTAGCGAGGATGAGGGATGAAATGAGAAAAGAGGCTCAAGGAGGTAAAAATGGAGAAAGGAGATGAGCGAGAACATGGGCAAAGAAGAAAAGGGGATGGGGAAAGAAGTGATGAGTGGAAGGAATGTGGTAAAAGTGATGAAAGGAGGAAGGCGCTTTAGCCTCTTTTCATGTCTACATGCCTGACTCCTCCCTTTTGGCATTTCTCACCATTTGCCAGTTCAGCTGTTAATTTTCACCCTCTCTTCCATGGTTTGCATGGCTGCTCTCTGTAATTCCCCCCCCCCCAGTCTCTCCAGCTTGTTCTGTAGACTCTCTGGCTTGGCTGCTGTTGGTCTTGGCTGTCCCGTCACACCTCTTTGTAACCCTATGGGTAACTAACCCCACATCTTGCATCTCCTGGTCCTGAAGAAGTGAGTGAGCTTTTATCTGTGCTCATGTCGAAGTGGGCAGACAAGGGAATGAAACTGAATTTCTGAGTGATGGTGGTGGTGTTGATTAGTCTGAGGAGTTCAAGTGTGTTAAAATGCAGTTTTTACATAGACGCACAAAGGGGTAAAGCAATATCCTAGGTTCTGTTTTGAGACCTGAGAGACATCGACCACAGCGCCTTGCAGATCATGCTCCGCACTCATTTGCATGTGTGGGCCCACTCTCACAGGATCCCATAGCCCCAAGATCTTATGGGCCTGCTCCAATGTACACTGATGTCAGTGAACTGCTTCCTGTTGGGTTGACTTCCATACAGGGCTTGTCACCTGAGGTAGTATTAGCTTTAGGGGAAACCGAGGCACACAAGACATGCCCTATGTCAGTGGATGAGTCACCAATTGACAGTAGGTGTCCTGGGTCCACTCACTGAGTTATGCTCCCGCCCTCACCTTGTTTTGCTTTGCTTGCCCAACTCTGTGATGTGCAACTGCAGGTGAAATAATCAGACTTGGGTGGTTTTTTTGTTCAATTGGCCTCCTCCCCCCATGTCATTTTTTTGGTCTTTGCAGCATGCTCTGAAGGAAGCGGATAGCAGGTTCTGATCTTCAACGCGACGAACTGAGCTCTTCTCTCCAGCAGTGAAAGGTTAGCACAGGGCTTGGGGCTGGGGGCTAGAAGGAGGGGGTGCTCGGGGACACCTTGCACTAGCACATCCTTGGGGCACATCCTAAATACCTGTGAGGATCCGGGTCTATGTCCCCTTATGGTCAGACTGGCAAAGGGTTTTAGATGCTGCACCCAGTCACATTTTCATAAGCACCTAATTCCTGTTTATGTCAATAGCAGCTAGACCCATAGGTGTGGCTGAAAAGCCCACGAGATGCTTGTTTGCTAACCTGCAAAAGCTGCACTGGGTGCCTCAGCAGTCAGTTCCTTAGTCTGTCTGTGTGCCTCAGTTCCCCATCAGTAAAATAGGGAACAGAGCACGTCCCTAAATCGCAAGGGTATTGTAAGGTACATGCATTAAAGGTTGAGGTGTTCAGTGTAGTAGCTGGGGGGGGGGCATTTGCTACAGATCATTATTTTCATTTCCCAAACAGCCAAAGAAATGCAGGCTGGAAGGGACCGCAATAGGTCGTCTAGTCCAGTCCCCTGCACTAAAGCAGGACCAAGTACCATCTAGAGGCTAAATCCTAGTGGCAGGTGTTTGTCTAACTGATTCTTATAAACCTTACTGAGGGAGGCCGGGTAACTTGTTCCAGTGCCTAGTTATTTCCAGTTAGAACGTCTTTGCTAACAGCTAATCTAAATCTCCCTTGCTGCAAATTAAGCCCATTGCTTCTTGTCTGGTTGTCAGTGGATAAGGACAATTTATGAAACTCCTCTTTATAACAACCTTTATGGACTGGACGTATCAGAGGCTTTAAGGCCAGACGGGAGCATTGTGATCACCATGTCTGACCACTTGCACATTCCCTGTAATAGCCCCATGACCTCTGGCTGAGTTACTGAAGACCTCAAACCATGATTTATGGACCTCATGTAACAGAGAATCTTGTTATGTTGTCCTTCGGTCTTCTTTTTTCTAGACTAAGGAAACCCCCCCTTTTTTTTTCAACCTTTCCCTAGATCTTTAGTCATTTTTGTTCCTCTCCTCTGGACTTTCTCCAGTTTGGCCACATCTTTCTGAAAGCGTGGTGCCCAAAACTAGACACGGTACACCATCTGAACCTTTATCAGCAGAGTAGAAGGAGTGAGAATTACTTCTTGTGTCTTGCTTACAACACCCCTGCCAATATTGCCCAGAATGACAATGATTTTGCAGCAATATTACACTTGCTGACTCATATTTAGCTGTGCTTTGCAATAGATCTTTTTCTAGACAGTCATTTCCCATTCTGTATTTGTGCAATTGATTATTCCTTCCTAACTGCAGTGCTTTGCATTTGTCCTTATTTAATTTCACCCTGTTTATTTCAGACAATTTATCCAGTTTGCCATGATCATTTTAATTCTAATTCTGTTCTCCAAAGCACTTGCAAAACCTCTCAGCTTGGTACCACCCACCAACTTTAGAAGTGTATTTTCTGTGCCATTATCCAGATCACTTAGGGAGACAGCAACTAGAACTGGACTCTAGACAGCTCCCTGTGAGATCCCCAGTCAATATTCCTTTCCAGTTTGAGCGTAAACCATTGAAAACTACTCTCTGGCTATGGTTTTCCAACTAGATGCAGCCATTTTATAGCAGGTTTGTCTAGGTCAGTGGTTCTCAACCTTTTGCAGGCCACAGCACACTTGGTGGCATATCACAATCCTACAGGACACACCAGCCCACTTCCCCCAAGCCAAATCCAGCCGTCGCTCCACACAGTAATGTGTCCCAACACAGTGGTTGAGAAGCACTGGTCTAGGTTATTTTTGTTTCTGAGAAGGTCACATGAGACAGTATCAAAAAGCCTTGCTAGGGTCGAGATATCTCACAGTCCTTGCGTCCCCCAGTCACAAAACTTGTTAGCCTGCCAAAGAAGGATAGTATGTTGCTTTGACTTGATTTGTTCAAGTTCAGTATAAGCTGACTGTTACTATCGCTGTATCATCTTCCAGGCACCCACAAATTGATTGCTTGATGATTTGCTATCATCATTTTTCTGGGTACCAAAGCAAAACTGAATGGTTTTCCTTATTCCTCTTTTAATAGCTAGGTACCATAGTTGACTCTTTCCAGTCCTCTGCGCTCTTTCCCATTCTCCACAAGTTCTCGAAGATAATTGCTAATGACTTGATGATGTCATCAGCCAGTACTCTTAGTATTGTAGGACGTATTTTGTCTGGTCCTGCTCACTTGAAGGGCATCTAACTTGTGCAAAGAATCCTTAACACGTTCTTTCCCTAATTTAGCGTTGCCTCCTACCCCATTTTACGCAGATAATACAACTTGTTAGTCATCCAATCACGGCTAATTTTTTGGAGACAAATGAAACAAAAAAGAAAAGAAATACTTCAGCTATTGCAACAGCTACTGTTCTTGTCTTTTTCTCCTTAGTGAGTAATGGCCCTACTTGGTCCTTAGTCCTCCTCTTGCTTTTAATTTATTTGTAAAATGTTTTCTTGTTGCCCTTTATTATCCCTAGTTGGTTTAATTATGTTTTGTGCTTTGGCCTTTCTAACTTTGTCCCTACATGCCTGTGGTTTTTTTTCTTTTTTTGAATATATTCATCCTTCATACTTTGACATAGTTTCCACTTTTTTGTATAATTGTTTTTTTTTTTTTAGTTTCAAGCCATTGATGATCTCCTGGTTAAGCCAGGGTGGGCTCTTACCACCTTTCCTACTGAGGTCAAGCTAGCAGTGGGCGGCAGACCTGTTAAAAGTCTCTGGGTAAGGAAAAAATGGGTTTAAAACATGAGTGATGTCATGGTAAGTGTCTACTATCGATCACCTAACCAGAAAGAAGAGATGATTATGGCTTTTTGAAAGAGAGTGAACAAAATCATCCAAAACACAACACTTGGTGGTGATGGGGACTTCAGCTACCCAGGCATCTGTTGGGAAAACAACATAGTGGGGGGCCACAGATTATCCAGTAAATTCTTGGACTGCATTTAGAGACAACTTTTTATTACAGAAGATGGAGAAAGCACTGAGGGAAGAGGCTTTTCTAGATTTAATTCTGACAAAGAAGGAGGAACTGGTTGAGAATTTGAGGCCTGGGTGAAAGTGATCATAAAGTGAGAGTTTTTAACTGTAAGGAATGATAGACAGGAACACAGCAGGATAACAGCATGGGATTTCACAAGAAGGCAGATGGTAGCAAAATGAGAAAATTGGTACATGCAATCTCATGAGAAGGAAGTCTAAAGGAAAAAAGTTCAGGAGTGTTGACAGTTTTTTAAAATGGATCTTATTAAGGGCACCAGAGCAAAGTACACTAAGAGATAGATATACACACAGTTTATGTTTTAAGGAGACCCCTTTCTAGATTTGATTGGGAACTATCCAGAAGTTTCATGTCCCCCTCAAACACTTTGATGAAGAACACAGAGCAAGTTGATTACATGACTTATGTTGTGTAGTGGCTAGCACCTCTGCTTAACCTACCAGAGGTCCTAGGTTCAAGCCCCAGGGGGTTGGATGTGATGATCTCATGAGGTCTCTTCCAACCCTCTGATTTGATTCTATTTAAAAAGGAGGCAAATGTGCAGTTAGACCATTAACATTTGCAATTCACAAACAAAAAGAAGGTACTTCAACAGCCACTAAGTGGTGCTACAAGGCAAGGAGGTCCAACTCAGCCCTTCCTGGAGCATGAATTAGTGATGGTGATTTATTGTTTCACAGTTAGGGACCGCTGAGAAGCCAGCTCCCTCCGCTGCAGAGCTTACAGTTTAAATGGGGAACATGACAGACAAATGAGAGTTTAATATACACCAGGAGAGGGCAGGGAGGCTGATGGTTACAGGAATACAATTATTGTATGGTGTGGTAGTTGTTGGTTCCAGGCATAGAGGTAGGACCAAAGTCCATGCAGATCTGAGACCCAAACGCTGCTCAAATGTCTCCAAACCCTGATGAGGAAGCAGGAATTCGGAGCAAGAAAAAGCCACGTAACCTGCAGCACGCACAGGTCTGCTCCTGTCATCGGTGTCAGCAAGCACAGTGCAGAGCACATTGTCCACATGTGCTGTGAAAACTGCATTGACTGATAAATAAACCAGACACACTTTGTGAGTAACTCCGCGCAAGTAATTGGGAAACTTCACTTTCAATGCAGAGGGTAGTTTTTTCAATCCTCCCATATCGTTCAGCTTAAGAACATCTTACACGCATGGTGACATCTTTGTTGCACTGTACCTAAAGTGCACAGCCTTTTTGTGGGGAGGCCACAGCCAGACCATAGCAATGAGGCTAAACTGCAAATGATGTACGTTTTCCTGTGCCTCTCAAACAGAAAAACCTTGTGGGTTTTCATCTGACACACGCGATACAAAAATCCCACTGGACTCAAGGCCCGCATGGGTTAGCCAATGGGATGGATGCCTCAAGCAGAGTTGCTATATCTGGTGGTCGTGGAAATGGAACCCATTGGAGTGGGGTGGAGGGCCATTTCCGTCAGGAGAGGGAATGGTGCACCCGTCTGTAAATAGAACAGGTTTTCTCTCTCAGCGTGAGAAAGGTGGGTCGTTCCTCTGAGTTACTCTTCCAGCATTCGAGCATCACCATATAGATCTCAGGAGGGCAAGCGTGTGGCCGAGGGAGACGGTAGCCCTTGCTGATTTGCAGTATGGTTTCTTGGTTTGTCATTCCTGTAAGGAAACAAGACACTCCGGTGAGCCTCCTTAGTGATTTCGAAATCTCTATTCACCACCAGTTCGTGGGATTTGTCCCCCCAAATGGCTCAGTGGGGCTGTGAAAAGACAAATCAGCTTGAGCTCCAGCCCGTATGGAATAGCTTCCCCATCACCATCAGCTCTCATCAAATGCACCTCACATGGGGTGAAACGTGTGCCAAGCAACTAGCCAGGCTGCCTCCAGGCCGTGCAGTGCTCAGTGCACCGTACTGAAACCCTGCTTTCTCGGCAGCCTGGCTGGATGGTGGGCCCACGAGTTTCATCCATGATGTCTGGTGGATGTCAGTGAGGTAGGCAGCCAGAGGACAGCAATCTTGTGTTAAGGCGAGCACAACAAGGGTCTATCGCCATAGTAGAAAAACTAAACAAACCCATGACAGTGAGTGTCAGCTTGGGTCAACTTTGACAAGGCTAAAAACAGCTGGACAGACTTCAGGGCTCAGGCGGGAACTCCAAGCCTATTCCCGCCTGCCAGATGTCAGAGTCTGAGCTGCAGTCTGAGCCTCGATGTCTACGCTTACTCTCATGGTTTGAGCCCGAATCAGTTGACTTCGGCTCTGAGTGTCGTGTGTAGATGTACCCTGAAGGACTTTTCTGATGGAACGTGGGACAGTAACCTTCACAAGCCAATCCAGCTGGACAATGTGGGGCCTGGGGGCGAGGACGGATACCATACCTTCATATGGGGTCTGTCCATACGTGAAGACCTCGTAAAGCAAGACGCCATAGGACCAAACATCCGACTTCAGTGAGTAGGTGTGGTAGTTTGCGACTTCTGGGGCTGTCCACTTCACTGGGATTTTGGTGCTGCCACTCGTGGAATAGACATCATCCTGAAAGGCAGCAGCAGACGGGCCATAAGCAAGCGGGAAATAGCAAACACAGTATCCTCTCTCTCACGGACCTGGCGGGAGGAGAGGCCTAAACCAATAACCGTTATTAGCCCCATGGCTCTCTCTTTCCAAACATGCACTTATTTAAAGTGCAGCACTGTTCTGGCGGGGACCCAGGATGGCTGTGCAGAGCACATATCAAGTTGTGTTCTGCCACACACAACATAACTGGAGACCAGGTTTCACTACCTCAGTCTAGTTGTAGCTCTGTCTTTGAGTGGAAGTACGTTTTGATGGCATGCAGAGGCAAGCCCACCTGGACAGTTAATCTGCTCTTCAGCACCCCAGGTAGGACTAACTAACTGATAGGATGGCACCACACTGTAAAAGCTTCCCTGGTGGGGCTAGTAGGTTCCAGTGTAAATTGGATCCTTAAACAGAGTTTAGGGAAGGGAGCCCATTGAATGAGAAAAACGTGAGGCAAAGCGGCCAAGAGCTTCCAGCAAACCGACCTTAAGGAGCCTGGCGAGTCCAAAATCAGCGATTTTGCAGATGAGGTTGTCTCCCACGAGGATGTTCCTCGCTGCCAAGTCCCTGTGAACGACGTGCTGGTCTTCAAGGTACGTCATCCCGTCGGCCACCTGCCAAGCAATGTTGATCAGATGGAGCGTGCTCAGAGCCCTCCCTTCTGAACCTGCGAAACCAGTGATTGAGGGACTATTACTTTATATTTGAGGCTGAGCCAGTAAAATCCTCGGTGAGCATTTTATGGAATAAAAACATCCTCATTAGCAAAGAGACAAACTAAACACTCCAGTTGTGTTTGTTTGTAGCCTTTCCTTGACACTCCTCCTCCGCAAAAGCCTGCAAGCACACATGGAACTTAGTGCCCATGCAGAGTCCCCTTGACTTCAATGCATGTAATATTAAGCACGTGTTTCAGTGCTTGGCAGGAACGGGACCCCTGGGAACGCTGAATATGTTATATCCTGCTGTGAGGGAGCTGCTCTTCATAAGTGGTTCGTGGTGAGGAGGAACAGCTCCTGAAGCTGACTCTTGGCTGGGAGTTGTGTTTCAAAACCCATCCAGCTTGGGAGTTGCTGCTTCTTGGATAACGAGTCCTGCTGGATCCTACCCCAGAATTAGTCATGTCAGTCAATGGAGGATGCTTCCTAGGAAACCACAGGTCCCAGTGGGGAGCTGTGTGACTTGTTTCCCTGTCTCTTTCCTGGTTGGGGGTGTGCAAGAAAAGAGTTAGATAAATAACCACCACAGGCATGGCTTCTTCTGCTGTTTCAGGGCTGACTCACCAAGATGTGAGAGGCGACTTGCCCTTTTATCAGTTTCACACCTTGGTGAAAATATGTTGCCTGGCCAAGGGCCAGGTTTTGGCATTTCACTTCAAACAGAAGTTGTGGCAGAATAGGTTAAAGTGCTGAAAACTCGGGTTCAGAGTCCCCTGGTGACACAAGCACCTTAGGTGTCTCTGAGCAACAAAGTGGCATCCCAACTCTTCAGCCATTTGGGTTGCGTGTGTGCCTCAACGGCTCACGGCAATTCTTTTTAGAGATGCTGCAAGCGACACCAGGAATTCCAACCTGCACAAGCTGTGAGGAAGCTTATGCCTCGTCTACACACCTGCATTGTATCGCTTCCACTATACAGGTCTGGATAGAGCTCTACAAGTCTCCATAAAGAAAGGGGACTAAGGGGAACTGCAATAAGACACCATTATGCTGATATAAGTGCATCGCATGGGGGGGGGTCTGGTGCAAATATTTCAGTTTAAAAAAAAAAAGTCACACAGTCTCCATCCCTAACCAAATTAGTTATTTCAGTACAAAAAAACTGCATGTGGACCAGGCCTCACATTTGGATTTGGCGATTGGGAACTATTAGGGCTCTTCTGAGAAGAGACTGTTGCCCTGCCTGAACAGAGCAACTGGGGCTGTTGCACAGTTACTGGTGGTTAGGCAAGGGCTTCTATAATGTGTTTAAAATTAAAAACGGTGAATTGTGTAACCAATTGTCCCTGGTCGATTGATGAAAAATTAGAAGGCACATCCAGTCTGGGGGCTGAATTCTGCTTTCTGAATTCAGGCCACTCAAGGTGCTTTCAAGTGCTGTGAGACTTGAGGGCTGAAAAACATCACTTCCGCATGTGTGCCTGGCTAGGCAGCTACCCAAGGTGCTTAGTGTTAAGGGCGAGGGGGTACTGACCAATGTTCCCTCTCATTTGTCATAGCTTGTGTGCACAAAAAATTTCTTTTCTGCAAATTTTCAGAATTGGTGTCCAAATTTGTGTTCCCTCCAGTGAGTGTGGTCAAACCTGTGAGTGCAACGAAGCAAGTGTGTATGATGCAAATAATATCTACATTTTTTTTTGATACTGCAATGGAAACCTTATTAACCACCTTCTTAAAGTAGCATAAAAATATTAGCACGGTTGAATTTTTTGTGCACACTTTATTTTGTTGCGTGCGCGGCTTTCACTACCCATGTGCACATGCACGTGCACACAGCTGAGCGGGACCGTAGGTACTGACCACTGAGATAGCCTTGCAGATTGCCTTTCCTCATGAGTTCGGTGACGATGTACAGGGGCTCGCCCACAGAGCAGACAGCATGGAGCTGGATCAGCCGCTCGTGCTTCAGATGTTTCAGATTCTGAATCTCTTTGGTGAAATCATCCTTCATATCAGCTGCGGAGGAAACCAAGACATTTCTGAAGGGAGAAACTTTCTTGCTAACTTCATCTTTGCCATTTGTATCTTGGCCTCACCAAGTGGCTTCTGGCAGCCCTCCTGCGGGGCTTTCCCACCCCTGACTTAAACCCTCAGGTGCCTCATGCACCCCATTCCCTCCCGACACATTAACCTTAACATTTATTTTAAACTCGCCATGGTAGTCCTTCTAGGACTGAGAGGCCATTTGCAGGTAGGTCTGCGTGCAGCACGGTCATCCACTCAGCAGCGCAGTGTCTTACAATGAGGGAAAAGGCCGTTCTATAAAGACCTCAGCTTATAGAAGACCACCTTTTCAGTTGGGGGTATGAGGACATGGGTGTGCTTTTGCACACACCTCTCTGACCTGCAGCCTACTGAGCTGGGTTTGTTCACCTAAACCAGGCGTGATGGCCTCGCAACACTTAGTTTATTCTGTCTAATTGTGCGGGTGAGAGACAAAAGGCAACAGACCAGAGAAACTTGTTTCTTAATTGCAGTGAATGAACAAGACAAGAGGGGGGCACAGTTAATGTTCTCTGCTTTCCTGTCCACATACCTTGTTTTATGATTTTAATGGCAACTGGCACTGTGTTCTTCCACAAGCCTTCCCACACCTCTCCAAAGTAGCCTTCCCCCAGCTTCCGCCCAAGGATGAATTCTGACCGGGGCCGTTCCCATTCATCTATCATTGGAGGTGCCTGTATTAAATGCAGAGAACATTTCATTTCTGGCAGGCACCATCTAGCTAACCAGGCAGAGGCTAATTTTATGAACCAGGCAGACTCGAGCCTAAGCAACCGAAGTCAGCATGGTCACTTTCCAACAGGCCAGTCCCAAACTGCATCTCTTCCTCCCAGCTGTGCACGCCACATGCACCTGGAGTTTCTGGTCCATGGGGAATTTCTACATTTCAGCGTCTTTTCTGCACTGAATTGTAACCAATGACCTTGAAATTGGCCTTGAATATAGAATAAGCATTTGAGGCTGTCCTATGCAATTCAGTTTGAAGAAAGAGAAACCAGATAAACACCTCCATGCAACAGAGAGACTCCTTAACCTTATAATTAACACAGCAGGGCCTGAAAGCAAAGCGGCCAGTGGCCAGACAAAAGGGCAGCTAAATTAAAAGAGTACATTTAAATTTCATAAAGAATGAAAACCGAGCTGCTCAAAAATTAGGGACACATTTCTGGGCAAAAAATGTGGACCAAAACATTTTTTTTTTTTTTTTTGGTTCAACATTTTTTCCCTGAGAGAGATTTTTTTTTTGCCAGAATGAAAATGCTTCCTCCCCCACCCCTGATTCCATTTCTCCCGCTGGAGAATTTTTAATTTTCTGCTCAAACAATTTTGTTTTCATGCAAAATAAAATAAATGTTTTGCCAAAGGAAAGAAGAAGAAAGAAAGAAGATGCAACAAGTTCTACATTAAACAGCCTGCATGGTCCTTTAGAAGTCCTCTGTTCTAACGTGCTCATGTCCCCTATCAAATCACCTGCACCCCCCCCCCATTACAACTGCAGAAAATCTTCCAAGACAATAGTGTCTGGCTTGGGATGAACAATTAAGCAAAAGCCAATGCCAGCAACAAACGGGGAGCATTGTATTTAGGAGTCGGTAAGAGTGAAAGACACTAGATAGCTGACCCAAGAGTTGTGTGCACAGACCTTAGGGATGCACGGCTGTAACAAGGGACTCTGTACAACCTTCCAGTTTACTGTGTAAAAGGTGAGCAGCTCCTCCATGCTAGGAAACGTGTGTCCCTTTTGTATGTACAAACTGCCGTCCGGTGCCTTACAGATTCGGAAATGGCTGACTTTAGCATGATTCCGGACTGCAAGGGAAAAGACAAAGGAAAAACTAAAACAGTCACCCACACACCAGACACTATCGCTTGAGGTCTTCTGGTTCAAGCCTCCGAACAGCAGGTCAATTCTGAGCTCATTTACACAAGCGTAACAACTCTGATTTCCAGACTAACGCAGCTCAATTTAGTTTGCCCAAGAAATGCATAACAGGTGACTTGCTGGTCTAGCAATATTAACATATGGCAGACATTTGATAGTAGACGGCTCTTTAATGCAGCCTAATGAGATCCAGTGTTTGGAAGCTGGCCAAATTAAGGCGAAAAAGGTAAATTTTTAACTTGGAGGTTAATTAACCATTGGAACATGTTACCCTGGGACACGGCACATTCGCCGATCCCTGAACCTTTTTAAGTCAAGACTGGCTGGCATTGTAAACGATATGCTAGACTGCAAACAGAATTTATGGGCATGACGTAGAAATCACTGGGTGGGGCTCTCCAGCTCAAGTTATGCCAAAGGTCAGATTAAGTGATTAAATCGATCTTCTGGCCTTAAAATTTATAAATTTCCATCACTGTGGATGAGAGCTGAATGATCTGGCTTGAGAGTTCAAAGCTGGATTTTTTTTTTTTAAATAATCCATAGAATAATAGACCAATCCACTGGACTGAAATCCTGTGGCTAAGGGCTGTGGTGCTGTGTTTACATGGCTGTAAATCGTTTATGGGTTTCATATCACTGCATGAGAGCAACGCACTTTCCTTTCCCACAATGTGTCAGTGATCAATATGTGCACACCCACACAGGGCGCTCACTGTAGTAGCTTTTTGACCCTGTTCAGGGCTGAAGTGAATTCTGTCTCAACAGGACGCTGTAAAATGCTTTAAAGACACCCCTGCTCTTTCCTCCATGAGCCCAGAGCCATAGGAAGACGGTTCCTTTGCCGAGGCTTGTTCCAGTTGCATTTGGTAAATCCTGAGCACCTCCCTTTCCAATTTTCTTACTGAAGCTATAGCTGAACCTGCCACAGTCGCCCTAGAGAAGGGCAGCGGAAAGCCAAAAGGGCCCATGAACCCGATCTCGCTGCCTTCAGGCTGCTCTAAATTGTGCTGAGGGTTGGTCTGAGCCCTTGCCAACCCACCGATGGAAGCAGGTGGCAAGGCAGCTTACAAGTCTGCTGGTATCCCGTGCCCCACTAGCCAGGCCACCCTTTGCTCCTGGCCAGTCCTGAGATCGCATTGGGCTGTGGGCAGGCAGACGTGAGCAGGGCCGGGCGCTGCACGGTGCTCGGGGTTACCTGAAAGCGAGTACTCCCCCTGGCTACTCTCGCTGTTGCGGATGAGGAAGGAGCCGTGTTGATTGGGGGGCGAGAGAAGGAGCTGCTGGGCCTCATTGCGACTGACTCCTTTGAAGTACCAGCTGCAAGAAAGACACAGGCTCGGTCTGAAGAGCCGAACGCCCAGGACAGATGCTCGCAGCACCTTGGCACCAGGCGAAGCGGCTGCACCGTAAAGCCCGGCAATACACCTGCATGGTGCAGTCTATGTCTGGCCCCAGCGCGTACCAGGGAGACGGGCTAGCGGACAGGTCCCCACATGGGCTCAAGCAGCAGAGTTGCATTAGCTTGGCCGCAGCTGGGCTGACTGATGCCAGCTAAGGACGGGGCAGAGGGACGGTTGCACGCCTCGGTTTTATGCGGCAGGCATGGGTTAAAGTAACGGGGAATGCCATTCTGGGCCCACCGTTTTTTAGGAGCCAGTGCTCTGGGGCCCCTAAAAGTAGAAAAATGGGGCAGCACGCTCTGTTCCCAGGGCTGGCCATCCTTAGTGGGATGTGGGCCAGGGTAATCGTCCTATGGGCGGCTGCCCACCCCACCGGCCCAGAGACTGGCGCCACACTCCTGCCCCTCCCTGGGGGTGGTCTGGGGCTGGGCTCTGCTCTCCCGCCCCACCTCTGGGCTGGTCCTCCCCACCCCTGGCCTGCTCTGCCCCTGGGGCGGCACTTCTGCCCTAGGGGTGGGGAGCAGGCGGGGGCCAGCATGGCCATGTGGCGCCTCCAGGACTGGACTGGCCCCGCACCAGTGGCTTCCACGTCCCAGCAGTGGCCACAGGGTAAAAGTGGGGCTGGCAGGGGGCACCCGCATCACTGCCTGCTGCCAGGACCTACCAGCTGACAGCCCCCCCCC
>ML682026.1:2080740-2116243 GCA_007922195.1 Podocnemis expansa | reverse complement strand
GTGGTGGGGTGTGGGCACGCAAAGTACAGGGTCCCACATACTTTGGTGCAGGGCCCGAAAAGTTGGTCCCGCGGGGGGAGGGGGGGGGGCGAGATGAGCAGGTAGGCAGCTGGGCATCCAGTGGGGGGGGGGGGCGACATCAGGGCTGTCGGGCAGGGTGGGGGGGTCCCTGGTTCTGGGGGGGCTCTGGGAGGGGTGGCGGGCAGGGCTGTAACTATGCTGGGGCCAATGGCGCACAGCCCCTGGTGGCCCGAAGTGGGTCACTAGAGCCACGCTATTAAAGAGGCAGCTTTATGGCACCAGCTCTGAGCACCGCTAATGGGAAGGGTCGTGTGCCGATCGGACTGCTCCTCGGGCGGCAAAAACGGCACATTACAGCTCTGTTGGTGGGGGGGTCCAGGAGTGGGTCTGTGCCCATGGGGTGCTGTCGGGCTGCTGAGTGCACCTTTAATCTAGGACTTAGGTACTGGCAATGTTGGGGGGGGGGCAGTTGGGCCCTTTCACAAACCAACCCTCTGCCTTTCATGGATGATACCCCAAGGGAGGCCTAGGACAGGCATAACAAGGCGCTGGGGGGGGCAGTCTCAGCTCCCAGGCGCTCCGGGCAAAGTGCAGCACCAGTGTCGGGACCTTTAGGGGCTGAGTATCCCAGAGACAGGCCAGGCAGGGCACTGCGACACTCTTTGGCAGAGGCACAGCCAGGTATCGCTGGACCCAGAATGCAGCCGAGCTCATGCAAAGGCCTTAAGCATTGAGAGAGTTGGTGGACCCCCCCCCCCCCAACACAAGGGGCTTTTTGCACAACTCCCTGCCTTAGCCAGCCTTGTAACCACTCAGGACCCTCTAGCCTTAACCCTCATGGCTCTAACAGCTGTACACATAAATCCCTGCATCATGTAACTGAGGAGCCCTGCGCATGATGCAGGACCCCATGTGCTAAGTACTGCTCAGTCCCAGACGAGGAGGGTCCCTTACACTGTAAGTACTAAATTAAACTGCACTGGTCCTAGAAAACATGCTGGTTAGTAAAGCAAATGGATGGATGTGGCTCCCAGCTCCACCCCCCCCCCCCGCCAGCCTCAGTATGCCTATAATTTGTGCAACGCTACTTTTGTCTGGGAGCATGTCAAAAGCCATCGGTTTACATCCAGTAAATGAGGTTCGGGGGGGGGGGTGTTCACAGCTGGAGAAAGTTGCACTGGTGCTTGTTACAGCAGGATGACCAGTTTGAGAGTGAAAGCATCTGTTATCAGCCCCTCATATTGAGGCGTGAGCTAGGAGAGGCTCTCTAATATGTCCAGCCTGGAAGTCACTTTTCAGAAAAAGTTTCTTCGAAATACTTATTGCAAAACAATTTTGAATAAGTATTTTTGAAATGACCTTATTTTGAGAAAAATGCTATTTTCAGATATAGGTACTCCCACACTCTGTCTTGATACAAAGCTGTTTCTAAAAAGCCCATTTTCCCACAGGTGCCCAGGTTTAACCTGGCTAAAAAGGCTCCAGTAGTCTGAAATGTTGGGGCCTTTTTTCAGAATTGCTTGTTTCAGGAAAAAAAGCCATGTTTTTAAACAAGCCTGGTTTGCTTGTTTGAAAAAGCACTCCAGTGTTTCAATACACCAGAGCCCTGTTCCCCCCACAAAAGTGAAAAGACTCCCCAGACATGGAGTATGTTGAACTAAGGCTCCTTATCCTGAACTATCTTTGCAGTGTGGGTGAGCCACGCATGAGCCAGACGAGGCTCTCAAAGGCTGTGGGATGCATGAGCCCGCATTTACCACTCAGTCACGCTATCCAGCAGCTTCATATACCTGGCCCAAGGCACGGCTGGCCTGTCCTGTTCTTCTTTGTGTCTTGCGTGCTTGTTCCCATTGGGGGGGGGAGGGAAGACAGGTTGCACCTGTCCTTGCACCCAGGACTGGTGTAACTACACAGCAAACAGCTGGAAATTTGCTTCACACGCAAGCACTCACGTATGTCTACTGAAAAGGTCTTTCAGGCTAAGGAAGCTTATCCCCCCCCCCCAAAAAAACACCTTTCCCTGTCCATGCAGGCATTTAGTTATTTTGAAATGAGCATCTTGGTAATTCAAAACAACAAAGCACTAGTTTTAGAATAACTAAACCTGTTTTTATTTCCAAAGAGAAATGCTTTCAAAAATATTTATTTAAAAAAAAGCCGTTCCATAATGTGGAATTGGCTTTGTTTGATTAATGGGCAGGGATCCCTCCCCCCCGCCCCGCCCCTGGGATGGTGGCATTTTGCTGGGGGCTAGGGATTGGGGGGGGGGCACTGTTCCCCGCTGGGGCGGGAACACCAACCGGTGCCCGGCCCTTCCCAGGTCAGGGACCCCCCCAGTGGGCTCGTTTCCTGGGGCTGCTCCCCACCCCCAGCCCCTCTGTTCAGGCTTGGGGGGGTGGGGGGCTAGGAACTGACTAGGTGGCCGATGGGGCAAACAACTCAGCGCCTGGTCAGTTTCACAGCCGGGAAATCGACCAGCCTCTGAGCTGCTTTCTGGGAGCCTCATCTGGCTCCTAGGCCGTTCCTAGCCTCCCCCAACCTGAGCAGAGGGGCTGGGGGGGACGGTCGCCATGCCTGGGGGCGAGCAGCCCTGCCCAGGGGTTCCCTGCTGCCCCCCCCCCCCAGGGAAATGAGCTCTCTGGGGGTTCCCTGCCCCGAGCAGGGAAGGGAGCCCCACGGCAGGTATCCCTCCCTCCCCAGCGATGAAAAAATCAGTCTGCCCAAGGATTTATTTCAAGTTAGAGTGTCTAATGTAGACTTTCTAACTCAAAATACTAATGCCTACTTTATTTCGACTCTGAGTCTTGAGCAGCCTCACAATTTTGAAATATATTTTGAATTAATATCAGCATAGTTATTGCAAAATAACTTTGCCAGTGTAGACATGGGGTGTGTGACTGACAGGCAGAATCGGATGCCCCATGGCAGGCTCACTTGCAATAAACCCCAGAAACTGAAGAAAGCCGCTTTCTTCAGGATGTTGACGTAGTTCCCTGCTCACTGCTTCTGTCTTGTAGCACTGCTTCACCTAGTGTGGTAGTTTTAGGCCGCCCTTTGCCTTCCCAATCAAGGCAAGCTGCGGGCACACATTCGCCCACCCAAACCCTGGGCCTCAGCAGGCTAACCAGCTGCGGGAAGTCTGGCTACCTACTAGCAGGGAGGGCTTGGGGATCAAGGAAGGTAAACTGAGTTATACTTAGTTGCCCTTACCCACAGAATGGTGTTTCCATTTTAAAGACACCCCCTTTTGCTCACTTTTATTTTTCCAAAGCAGCAGGCAATATGGTCTAATGGTGAGGGCATGCGACTGGGCTCAGCTCCTGGCTTTTGCACTTGGACTAGTCACTTTCCTTTAGTTTTCCCTGCCACCAGTTAGCCAGCATGCATGCGCAGGAGAAAGACCATGGTGTGCTGGGTGCACAATGAGGCCCCAATCAAAGGTTAGGACGGCAAGAATCTTCTGTCCTATGCACAACAATAAAACACCTCATTGCTGAAAGTTTCAGAAAATAAAATGACTGAATCTGAAAGAAATCTTTGGCCTTGATTAGGAAAAGGGCCTTGACTCAGCCATCAGTCTTGCAGTCATGGATGACTGTGGGCAGGCGTGAACGTAATTGCAGGTATATTTGAAAACTCACACAGAAATGAAACAATACAGTGTTGGCGTAGTTCTCTTGCTGTGGCGGTGCCAGTGAGTTTTGTCGTTGGATTTCACTGAGCTAGTTTATGGTTTTAGAAATTGCCACCCTACCAGCAGCTGGGGGGGGGGGGGCAGGGGGCAGGCTGATATTTGCATGGCTCTGTGCTAGCAGATTGTTTTCTCCTGCAAAACTACACTCATGATCATTTGTAGTCGCAAATAGAAGGTGCTCTTCAGAAACTGGGACCCTTGTGTATTCACCCCCACTTATTGCTCTCTGCCCTACAAATTATTGCAGGCACCATTTGCTAGCTAGCTGCAGATTAGCAATGAAACTATAAATTAGTGATGCAGGAAAATGAGGACTTTATAACATCAGTGGGGGCCAAATATACATTACAGGTTCAGGGTCAACTTCCTCTACACAGGACTACTAAGGAATTTCATTCCTCACCTGGGACCATTAATAATCAGCCAGTCTTTTCATGGGGCCTGTGAATTTATACATATTTTTCTTTTTGGCAACTACTAAATTCACTGAAAAAAATGCAGTTGTGGGGTGACCAACATTATCTGAGAATTCAGGTCAATTTTTTGGCAGATAGTTTTGGCTGAATAAAAAAATTAGAGAAACATTTTAGAAATGGCTCATGAATTTATTTAGAAAATGTTGATTTCTTCAACCTTGACAATATTTTCTCCCCACTTTGATGAACACCCTCCCCAAACCATTCAGTTTTGCTTTGCAACAGACCAATTATTTTTCCTGGTACTTTTCAGTTTGGCTCCCAGACTGCTTGCTCAGCCCACTTAGCTTGATTAGTTCAAACTCTTTTGTCAGTGCTGAAAAATTCTGGCTCCATCAAACAACAATTTTTGTCAGTGTTCTGGCTATTTGATCTTAGAGAAATGGCACAAAAGCCTATTTATTTTTAAAGAAAAAGCTGTCCTACTTTAAAAACTGGCTGTGGTGCATATTGTGTAGGTCCTCCCCCACCCCTTTTATTCCAAGAGTTTGGATAATGGAATTGGTGTAAGAACCTGAATAGACTAGCCGGACGGGAGGAGAAATTTTTACTGAGACTTCAGTAGGAGGTTGCAAAATGCATCCTTCTAGCTTGTGTGTAATGGACTACTGACTCATGAGCCTGCTCCAGGAGAACGGAAGTGGCTCAAGGGTGCTGCACACAGCATGTTGGAACTGGATCTTTCTGACGGGGGAAAGAAACACACCTTATACAATAGTAAATTCATTCAGCCACTGGAGAGGAAGAGGTTGATGTGCTAAAACTGGAATCAGCTGCAGATGCCCTGTGAGGGTGTTGATGAGTTTGGGAGGGTGTTGCAGGGGTAGATTGCTACAGGGAGATACAGCTCCAGTAGGGTCAGGGTCCCACACATCCTTCCCTCGCTGCAGTGCCACTTGGGACTTGCAGGAGTGCCTGAGTCAGGAAAGCCGAGTAGCCCATGGCTGGGCTAAAATAGGGGCCACAGCTGTCTCCTGAAGCTCAAGCCCCAGCGCCTGCTCTCCGCTCCAGCTGCATAGTCCAGGAGAGGAGGAAAAACAGCGCTTCTGTTGAGGGATGTGGCACAAAGAGCTGACGGATTAAAAGCCTGGTCTCCGTACAAAGGTGGTGTTGCTTTAAGCAAACCCACATCATGGCACTTTTACCAGGATAAAGGGGACATGGGCTAGCACAGTGCATTCCCAAACAGGAAGGGGAAGGCCCCTTCAAACTGGTATAAACGCATCTACACTAGGAATTATACCAGTATAACTATTTCAGTTAAACAGGCAACCAACAACAAAATCACATGCTAACTGATGTGGCTACACTCACGTAAAAGCTGTGTGTGGCGCAGGCCTTCGGCAGCTATGTGCCAGGAATAAGGATTATTTCTATTACCTTACCACCTAGAAGATTCCCCCCCACACCATGACCGGCTGTAGGAGGGCCCCCCGTGCTAGGTGCTGTACAAACAATTCAGACCTCCTCCTGCCCCTAGAACTGTGCCAGTCCCATTCCCAGCCGGATAACCGCGCTGTGCACTACACCCTGAATCCAAACAAACAATCTCAAATGCAAATTGCAAATAAGAGAGAGAAGAAAGTGCTAGTATTCGAGGCCATCAGGGAAGCAGGTCCGGCCTTTGTTCTTTTGCCCCAGCCGTGGAGAGCTCTGGGCACACAGATTGCTCAGGGCCTTAGATCCGTCAGTGAAATCCATTCTGCAGTAGGGTCTCCCTTTGCTGTTCATTTACAAAAGCCTATCCCCACAACCCCCCCAGCACTGAACAGCTGGGATTCAGATACTTACGGTTGGTGGGAGAAGCTTTCCTTGTTGATTTTTGCTACGTAATTAGCAGGGACATAGCCCAAAGTTGGCTCTCCTGAAAGCCTTCTGGCTAAGACGTATTCACCCTCTTCTTTGAGGACACAGAGTTTGTCTCCCCGGCTGACGCTCAGCTCTTCTGCACTCCTGGCTCTGAAATCATATAGCACGCTAAAGAGAGAGGTGCTGGGGAGGACAGGATCCGGCTCTAGGTCTGGCCGTGGGGTGACAGGATCAGGACCAAAATATCCCAGCGAGGGCTTGTCAGCAGACACAGCATTTGGCCAAAGTTTGTTCCAAAAGGAGGTCAGGAAAGTCAAACGCTTTCGCATAAGGTTTTCCATTCCTGTTCCAAGGAAAGCCGTATCCAAGCTATGCCAAAGAAAAGCTCCCCAGCGGAGCAGAGACAGTCAGTCCCATCTCTTTACGCCCAAGCCCTGCTCTGCACAGGCATCATCTGCTTGAATCAATGCTCAGGGCGTGTGATGCTCGCTCAGGGCTGCGCCAAGCACCTGTACTGTCTAACTGAACTTCCTAGTTCTGAAAGTGAAACTAGACGATCAGGTGTAACTTGTTTGCTAGCAGGAGCCAGAGAGGCTCAGGCCTGCGTGCACATTCGGGCAAGCAGCCATAGCTGGAGTTCGCTTCGTTAGTCAACTCTGTTTACACTTTAAGCAGCAAGAATGTCTTTTGAACTAGAAATGAACCAAAAATATGTTCTGGTAATTACAAGTGACTAGCAAACAGAAACGTCTGGTATGTAGGAGGGACTCGTGCATACCCGTGGCAAATCTCTGTTAAACAATAATCTTAAATTTGTGCAGGATCTTTCACACAAATGATCTCCCCAAATGTGCTAGAGTTACAGAGGCAGTGAAAAAGAGACAAAGAGGGCAAAGTTTTCAGATAGATTTAAAGTAGTCCAGATTTATGCCTCATGTTTTTTGCTTGCCATTTACAGCCCTCCTGTGCACGTTCTGAAGTCTGCCTCTACATGTCTGGGCCACTCAAACATCCCCTCCATTGCAACTGCCTCACTCTTTTTTTTAAACTGATGCTCTTTGATGGGTGGAATCTGTATAAAATAAAAAGGATAAATTTATACATCTCTTGTCCGGAGTTTACCAGTTATGTGGCTTCAGGTTTTCTATATAATGTGGAAATTCACAGCTGAAATGGTGTGAAGTTTGTCAATTAAATAAGCTGGATATTTGCATGACATGTCCATGTCAATGAAATTTGCATCTCTCTCCAGGTCATTTTCAGGATGCAAATTGTTTGTTGGAAAGAAATGGTTAAAAAGGAGAGGGGAAGAAATATTTTCCTTTGGTTTGGACAGAGATTTATTGATAACTCAGATAACTAAGACGTCTTAAATTTGCTATTAAAGTGCTGTCACTGATGTGGACTGAAACTTGCCACCTAAGTTCATCATCTTCTTCCCTTCCTACCCTTGGGATCTGTCTTTATGCCTGTTCAGCATCCCTCACAGCTGAAACCGAGCTGAAAATTCTCCATCAGCTTCCCACAAATGAATTGAAAAATAAAGACATCTTAAGTGGCAAACTCACAATCACTTACGTAATAAAATTCAGCAAAACAAACAAGGAGTCTGGTGGCACTTCCAAAGGCTAATGAATTTATTTATCGCCTGAGCTTTTATGGGAGAAAATTTCAAAAATTCAAATCCTTTCAGATATAGCTGAAAACTTCCTTCTCATATATGTGCTTCTTCAGTATCTTCCACCAGCTTTGGAGGTCAACTTAAGACCATTTAAGTGGCAAAGGCCAGCCCACTGAACTGGCAAATTCAAACTCACTTAAGTGACAAGCAAATGACTTAAGGGGCACATAAGTAGGAGAGTCGGGCCACCTGTGGCAAAACCCCAGCACCTAAGAGGTGAATATTAGACAACTGATACAGCCAGACAACATAAGTGGATGTTTTCAATTAAGTGGCAAAACCAGACCACTTAAGTGGTCAATTTAAGGCTACTTTAAGAATTCAGACCGTTATAATTTTAGCTGAAAACCACTCTCTTTTGGCCAGCTCTCAATTTTTCTGTTCATTGGAATTTGGCATGAGGTTTATTGCCTCAATGGTTTTGCATCTTTTAACCAATGGGAGCCATTTAGGTGCTGTGATCACTTACCTGCATATATAAAGAAACATTTCTTGAACATCACATCGCTTAGGAGCCAGTTCTCCAGTCCCTGGTGGAAAGCACCTCTCCATTTTGTCTTGCTGACTTTGCAGACGTCAGTGCCCACAGGCACAGGATTTTCTCCTCTGTCAGTGGAGCTGTGAGATTTACAGCAGTGGGGGGTGTAAGTCCATTGGACCAGCCTTTTAGATTGGTTGCTTGGAGCCGTTTGCAACCAGTGGGGTTTGGTTATCATCTTTCCCTCCCCTCTTATTGTGAAACTGCCAGGTGCTGGCCTGGATATTGGATATTTTACTAAAAGATCTGCTCTGGGAATGAATTTGGAGAAGTTCTATGGCCTGGTTTTATATAGGAGGCTGGACCAGATGATCACAATGATGTATTCTGGCCTACAAAGCTATGAACTGTTTTCTAGAGGCCATGGGGCCGCTCATAGCAGCCCTCGGGTTGCAAACTACAGGGGACTAATTACAGCACTATGGTCTCTTTTCAGGATAAATGCACTCACTGTTACTGTCTCATTGTAATTCCACTGATGTCAGGTGCAAAAATTCACACAAGAGTTCTTTTTGCTGGTACATTCAATAGTTGTGAGCAAAGAAGTGTCTCAAGGTGCCACAGTAGTAAATAACACTGGGTTTCCCATGGAACGCA
The DNA here is from genome assembly GCA_007922195.1 of Podocnemis expansa. Taxonomy (NCBI): domain Eukaryota; kingdom Metazoa; phylum Chordata; order Testudines; family Podocnemididae; genus Podocnemis; species Podocnemis expansa. Next base: position 2,107,427 of record ML682026.1, on the reverse strand, counting down.
GACAGGCATTCACCATTTCACAGCCACCACAGAGGGCAGCTGCTGGAGTCCAAAGAACAACCCAAAGAGGCAGCGCAAGGTAGCAAAAGGACGTGCAAATCCCCTGGCTTGGTGCCAGTGCTCTTAACATGCTCCCTGCGAGTGTGAGGCCACCCAAGCTGCCTGCCCCAAAACTTGATCAGATTTTAAGGATAGCCTGCCTCACCCCAAAGGCCCCATGAGTGGAACACAGCTTGCATCCTTTCCCCGTCTGCCTGGGGGCTCCATAAGGAGTGATCCCCTGTGGCTGCATAGGAACTGTGACGATTGGTGGATCTATGACCATGAACATGTGCTAGTGGTTTTCATACTTCTGTTTCTTGGGACCAAACTGAAACAAATCATTTATGTCAATTTCCATAGGGACAACTGTGCTAGTCTAGTCTAGGAAAAAAAGCAAGGAGTCGTGTGGCACTTAAAGACTAACTGATTTATTTTTCGCATGAGCTTTCATGGGAGAAGTTCACCCATCTTCAAAGCATCTGACGAAGTGGGATTTTCTCCCACGAAAGCTCATGCGAAAAATAAATCTGTTAGTTGTTAAGTGCCACATGACTCCAAATCATTTACGCCAATGACCCAACAATTACATCTTTCAGCGATGCATTCCAGTTTTTCGGCAGTGGCAGCAGGAGGAGCCAAACCCAGTACTGGGTCCCTATCTGTGGTTTGAAAACCACTGACGTAGGCCACTAACTCCTCCCCTACAAGGAGGAAAGACACCACTGATGTCTGCCCATCAGCCTGTGCAGTTTGTTCCCTTTGCAAAAGCACTGAGAAGCAGATAGCGGATTTGTTCCTTATCTAGTTTCACCAAATGGTGCTTTTCTGACTTCTTGCCTAAGTGCAGGGATCAAAGAAGGACAGAGGCAGGACCTTCAACTTGTAGGGAGAAGAGACAGCAAGTTCCACATTGCCCATGGAAATGCATGTAAAACTCCTTAGATAAATCTGCCGTTCGCACTATGCTCTTCTCTGCCCCCACTCTTGTTAACAGTGTACCGGTACATCAAAAGCAAAACCCACTACAGCCTCACTTCTTTAGGCATTTAAGCTAGACATTTAGCATCAGCAAATCTTCCCTTCCTGATTTTTACCAAGGGCCATCAAAGCTTGTTTGCTGAAAGAGATGGGGAGTAATTGACTCACTCCTTCTGATATCAGTCAAGTCTCATGGGGCCAGATCCTCAGATACTGTAAATCAAGTCAGCTGCTGTTGACTTACAGCAGCTGAGGATTTGGTCCTGAATCTCCATTTTTATGATAGCTGGAAAAGTAGAAATGCCACTTACAATGGGACACAGAGTGGAGCTGAGTTTGCCATCTAAGTCCGGCTTATACCCATTCCTGCCAGCAGGCACTTGCTTACATATACCTAACAAGTTCTGAATCCCACACCAAGAAATAGATAGGCAGGGCAGCTGTAGCCAAGCTGGTTCCAGGATATTAAAGAGAGAAGGTGGGTGAAGTAATGTCTTTTAGCGCGCCAACCAGATGATCAACGGAAGCTAGTTCAATAAAAGAGATTATGTTATCCACCTTGTCATACCAAGAAAGTCGATAAACTCTCATCAGCCACACCTCTTTTCTAGCATCATTTTATTTATTTATTTATTTTTTACTAACTTCCAAGTTCTAGCAGGTGTATCACTGCTGTTTTGGATCCCTTTGATTCTTAACATGCCTAAGAAGAAGAGGAAGAAGAAAAAGGTCTGTAAAAATTTACGAAGTTGTACTGTGGGAAGGGGGTGGGGTGATAAAGATGGGAAAGTGAAAGGGATGAAGGAAAGAACAAAGATAACTAAGGATTCATGTATATTCTTAGCAAAAAAACCTGCCCATGTCTAACTCAAGTTTTGGACTGCTTAGAGTCACACAGGTATAAATTACAGCACCATGAATGAGCACCTCCAAGGTAGATTCCAATAGCTGGTTACATATTTCTTGTTTAGCTGTGGAGCACCTGGGAATAATAAATACAAACAACACTTTGCATTCATTAACGTGTCAAATACAGCACACAGTATCCTCCTCATTGCTAATTGATGAAACACAGCCACTCCTGGCTATTAACTAGGGGGCTATTACATTTAATTATCTGAGATTGTGCATCAGGTTCTGTTACGTTTACACTGTTGTAAATACTTCTTCCAGCTAAAAGTCTGAGGAGGGTAAAAACAAATGGAAACAACATGAAAAGATGGTAACTTTGAGCATGAAGTCCAGAGTGAAGGAAACCTTTGTGACCATGGACTTGTGCAGAGTTTTAATTTGGGGGATTCCACTAGTTTTCAAATGGTTTCTGAAGTAAGGCATCCAGGGTAAAGCTCACCTCTCTTCTATTTCCAATGCGCAGTCTCACGTGCTGGACCATGTCCCCAGTACAGGAGGAGCATTCCCAAAGGATGTGGGGTTTTTGTGTTGCTGCTTGTGCCAACTGCAGGCCAAGTTGGCCGTGCTTTACTGTCCCAGAAGCTCTTGTTTGTTCAATTACGCAACAAGAGGACTTATTTAAAAACACACAAGATCAGATTTTCCACATCCATGCTGACCCTGCATCTTAGACAGCTTGTGTGGGCAAAGTGCTGCTGTATATGCATGGATGCCTAGGGATAGCTGCTGCTACATCTGATATGGTGGTGGGATGAGCAGTGAGAAGAGGAAAGCACACAAGATGAGGCCATAGAAACAATTTTAACTTGCCTCCACTCTCAGAACTAGGGCTCTGCTGGTGACAAGTGACACCCTAGCAGCACATGGCAGAGTGCTGGCTTGCTTGCCTAAGCCAGGGCAGTGCAGAGGTTTGTAGGCTGGGAGGAACACCTTTCCCTCGAAGCAGAAGGGTGCTGAGATGCTCAGGGTCTCTAAGCTGTCAGTGCAGAAAGTCAGGTAACAGGAGAAGCACGGTTGCCCTGGGGTGGAGTGGTGCAGATTGTGTCAGGCTGGGTGAAACACTGTTTGTTCTCACTGGCCAGCATGCCAAGGGCCCATGGAGTGGAGCAGATGGACTGGGAGATGAGCAGTGTGAAGGGTACAGATGACCTGGAGTAACCTAGGGAGGAGGAAAAGAAAAAGGGTGATCTGGAAGCTCTTTGGGGCTGGAATCGTCCCTTTGTTATATGTTTGTACAGCACCCAGTAAAACAGGGCTGGAGTCTCTAGATGTTATTGCAATGCAAACAAGAACGTAACAGCTCTGATCAAATAAGACAAAAAGGCTGCAGAACCCTCAAATGTGCACACTGCCCCTTCTCTCTACCATACTCTACCTTTGCTATTCAGGAATGAGCAAGTTTAAACCTCCTCTTTTCCAAATAGGGTCCCCTAACATTTAGTCTCTGAAGAGGACAGGTGTGTCATCTGTCTCCCCTTGGCCCTGCAACGGCAGATCGACAGCACCATTCCCCAATGAAGGGTTTCCTAGTAATGGTTTGGACTCGTTACAGATGCCCCACGTAAATCGAGCGTACTGCCAGGAAGGCCATTTTTTGTCTCCTACAAGGGTTGAGAATCCCCCCAGTGGTTTTCCCAAGCAAATAATTGTTAAGTGGGCCCATTTCACTTCCCAACAGGCCCCGCTCCCAATGGACACAGGGAACCAGCTGGAGGGCATGTGGCTTTATTATACAACAAGGAGAGCTATGGTGACTCTTAACACAAGAGGGAGTAGCAGTTAACAGGCTAACCGCCACCTACAGCTATGACTGAGTCACACAAACACAGTTGTACAAGTGATATACAGGAGAGCCCCACTCCCTGATCTGGGTGAGGTCTCCACCTGGCCTTAGAAACTCCTTACGGCTGTGAAATTTGGGGGCATCACAGTGGATGCCGGTAAGTTAAACCACATATGGAACTTCGACTGTAAACTCTATGTGGCCAAGACTGTCATTTTGTTCTGTGTGTACAGCGCCTGGCACAGTGGGGTCCTGCTCCACACCCAGAGCTCCTAGTTGCTACAATAATACAAATAATGATGGTCAGCAGTCTGGTACCTGTCCGTCTATGCTTCCCTGCACTCTTGCCCATGCTAGTAGCCCACCTGCCAAGCTCTGACCTCACATTAGCAGATGGGGTGATTGTCTTTTTCACCGGGTCTCTCCAGTTTTCTTCCACCGTCTATACTCCATAATGCTTCTAGGCCGCCACTTCAGCTGACCTTCTAATGCAGTTACCTGGGAGAGCAGGACAAAGATAGCGCCAGCTCCAAATTCCTGTCCCCACCAAAATGCATGCTGGGCATTTCCGAGATTGGGAGGAGACCGGCAAATGTTCTGTTTCCACTGCCGAGTGTAATTTGTACGCGCCTCTGCACTTGTGGCTCTTGGCTGACACAGATGCATGTTAAGAACAAGTTCTGTTCTGGAGGCATTTCTGGTGTAGTCACGATGCCAGGCAGCCTTATGGAAGACAGGAGGCTGGCTCTCAGGCCTTTGTATGGAGTCTGAGAAAGGTGAGGGCCCCAATTACAGCAGCACCCTCTCACCCCTTCCCCTCCATTCCCTGTCCCCAGATTCCTGTGGCGACCTCTCGTTTCCTTGGCTCAGACTGTCACTCCCATTCCTGAGGGAGGGAACAAGCCACACCCAGCAAACAGAGTTGGCAGAATGTACTTGACATCTTGATTTAGGGTGCAACATACTGATCAAAGGTTGGTCAGGGCAGAGCCCTAGTGCACTATGAAGTCCTACCTGTTTCCGTAGGGAAGAAATGGTTTTTTCTAGGTCAGCCACGAAAGACTTGAGATCCTCCTGGCAAGAATGGTTGGGGGAAGGCTCTTCACTTCTGTAAGCAGAGACAGAGAAAGTGAAGGCTGTAATAAAAACATTTACTCTTGAATTTCTTGGGTGTGTGTGTATTTAAAAGTGTGACCCTGGCTGCATGTTCAGATTCTGGGTTCAAAGTGTGTTTAAAGGAGTGTAAGGGCCTGATTCTCAATGGCTTGAAAGCCAAGAATCACTAGTGAAACATCTGTGCAACTCCTTGCTGAATTTGCACATGCATGTACCATGACTGTGAGTGCAAAGCCCTCATTTACCCTGTGGTGAATCTACAGGCTCAACGAGTTTATCACTGCAGAGTTTCTGCTCAGGTGGCCTTTGACTCCAAAGAGTTTCAGAAATCTGCCACTACAATGTTCATTGTGTCTTGTTTTCACTGTGTTGTGACCTGGCCATGAACTTCACTGGGGAAGAGGAGCACAAAATACCTGCATATCTAGCACAGGAGCCAATCCAACATTCATTAAAATCAGTGGAAAGGCTCCTGCCATCTTCAAAAGGCTTTGGATCAGGCTTGGAGTTTGTATTTGTGCCATATCAATTCATAGCTCCTGGAACAGCACCATAACTCTGATCTTTGCAGAAATCAAGCACTCTGCAAACAGTTTAGCCAGTCATGTGTAGTTCTGGCACTGTATAATCAGATATATTTAGTTTTGTAAATATGCCTGCAATCTACTTATCAGGGCAGACTGGCAGATTTCAAATGATCACATGCCCATGCACAGAGAAATAATTATAAACCTCCTGACACTAAAGACAGGGAAGTTAGAAGAAGTAGAGGCACCGCACCTTGAAATGGTAGGGATGTGTTTAGAAGGGTTTTCTTCCGGGTAGCTGAAGCCAGCAGACCTCTTGCTCCGGAACTGCTGAGAAAGAGCATTGAACTGCCCTCTTGTTCTGCAGTCTGGAGGAAGGGAAAGGAAAGTTCAGAGTGACTGATCCATCCGAAAGCCCTGCCATTTTGGCATGAACTCTCCCCACCCACGTCATACTCCTCACTCAGCATAACAGCCTTCATTGTCCGATATGCATCCATAATAATTACACCCAATGGCTCCAAGTTGTCATGTTCCACTGCACAAGAGCCTGGAGCAAGATCCTCTCACAAGATCCAGGGTGAGAGTGTCAGGAAGCCATCTCCACACCCCAGTTCTGAGCACTGGCCCCCAATGCCACTTTGAATTGCGGTCTGAATGGATCCTGTGCCAGTGGAGAACTGAGATCATTGAGTGAAGCTTCATCGTGCCCCCTTTAACCCTTGACATGCAACCTAGGATGCAGGGAGGTGGGCCTGCCAGGGAGGCAAAGCTGCACCAGCAAAGACCAGTGGGCAGGTTGCAGCATATATTAACTTTTTAAAGAATCTGGCCAAAGGAGTTTCCAGGACATACAATTTATTCATGGACTTCTGAATCTTTCCCTATGGAGAGGAGAGACCCAAGGCTGCAGGTTCCAGGGGACCACTCCACCATCTGGAGAGTCAGCCTGCTTCAGGCTGACTTACACGACTCTAAAGGGAACCAATGGCCTGGCCCAGCAAGTGGCTGAATCGCTTCCACTCCCTCAGAGGTTAGTGTCTGTTGCAGCCACTCAGTACCTCCCCTTTCAAGATCAAGCCCCACTCCTCCAAAACAAGCCTATGAGTATGGGGTTTTGCTTCCCACGCCTGGTCAGTGTGTGGAAGGGGAAGGAGGGTGTGCTTGCGTAGCATTCAACAGAGGAGCCTGCAAATAATACAGTGTAAATTTTGAGAATTTCTGGATTCCTTTCCCGCTCGTCTTTTTCCCCTCTTCATTAATTCCCGTGGCTTGACACAAGCAAAATTTCTCTCTCCAGCTCTAGCTCCCATCTCTCCTTCTTGCCTAGAACAAACTGCAGCAGCAGCTGCCTTTCAGTGGAGACTCCAGTAGGTCCCTGTTGCAGCAGCCAGCATTTTTTTTTTTGGCACCATGCTATGGGCACAGTCATGCTAATGTTCCACTTGAACTAAAAGGTGGAGTCCAGAAGGCTGCTGGGAATTAGTTGGCTATAAGACCGGAAGTGTTAGGCTCAAGGGGAAGGAAGAACCCATCATATTTTGGGGGCCCTGACTAAATACAGGCAGGCTATCCTAGGACTGGGGTTTCTAACACTTCAGCAATACCCCTTATACATAACCTAACTTACTGCCTCCAGAGAAGTTGCATGCACAATAAAATCGTCCCTTGCATCACTTTCAGAGAGAGAGTGCAGGAGGCACTCATCCCAGTCTGATGGGCCAAACAGCATCACTGCACCCACCTTCACAGCAATCCTGCCACATACGCAAATCAACCGCCGGGATCTCCTCGCAGCTGACCATGCCCTGTGGATAGGGCGCCACCTGAAACACATCCATCTGCAGCCGCTGGATATGATCGCTGTTGTCACAGATGATGCGAGCCAGCGACGTCTGCCTTAGCTGAGACACCTGGGCTGGGGTGAAGACTCCAGGATTCTCATACCAAAACCTAGAAAGGATTGCAACTCACTGTGTCACTGAGGATAACAAGCAGTTATGCAGGGCAAAGAAAGGCCAAGATGTGCACAAGCATTTGCATTTCACAACTGGAGCCTAATTTGTGGCTTAAATGGACTTGAGTCTGATGGCCTCACAGGCCTAGAAGTCCCCTCTTTCCTTCTCCACAGGAGGCCTCCAATAAACAGCTCCATCACAAGCCAAGCTCAGAACCACACTAGCTACAGCTTTCTGAGCAAAATCAGAGCAGTCCGTCGCAATCTTGTCACAACATGCACCAAATTCCCCCAGAACTGAGCTCCTGCCTCTGCTCACACACACTTCAAGCATTTCCACTTCAGAGACAGCAAATGACATAACTTCAGAACCTGAAAAATACCAGGAAAGCCCAAGTGAATTAATCCTTAACTAAGAGTAGGACAAGATGCCTGGACTGCCATAGGCCCTGGTGCGGACACACAGAATGGAGGAGAACAGAGCTTGTCCTACCTCCTTATACTCCTACCCAAAGAACCATTGCAGCACGTGCACTCAGGGGAAATCAGGAATTGTTCCCTCACTGTCACCTCAAGAAAAGTGATCCTAAGTGGAACACTGGGGACTTCAGTTTGAGCTGAGATGATGGTACCTATCCCCATCTCTGAGTCTTCTGAACTGGGTTGCCAACAGGCACATCAGTGTTGGTCCAACTCTGGTCCCAGGGACAAGATCTTCCACCATCAGTGCTGGAAACAGGTCAATATTTTTGGTCGTCCCATATAAGCTGCACAATAAGAAACAAAAAAGGGAAGATTATCAGAGGGTGGAGAACAATCTTAGATGGTTTATTGCTTCATTGTAACAGGAAGGTGAGTGCCAGGATCTCAGATGGACCACATTTGGACACTAATTACCGTGAGCCATTGAGGCATTAGAAGGGAGGGTCTAACTCAGCAGTAAGAAGTGGTAGCTAAGACAGAGAGCAGGCAATTTAGTCCTCTTGCTAAATAGTACTCAGTGCTGACACTCAAAGTGTAACATATCAATCCCTTCATAGTTTTTCATACAGGAAGGGTTCTCACCCAGGTCTGTGCATCCCCCTGAGCTACACAGAGGTCTTCCAGGAGGCAAGTCAACTCATTTAGATCAATGTTTCTCAGGTTGGGAGTTATGGGATGGGTAGCAAATGCAGGGCTGGCATTAGAGGATGGCAAGCAGGACAACTGCCCAAGACCCCATGCCACAGGGGCCACATGAAGCTGTTACTTACTTCAGCCTCAGTGGTGGGACTTGGGCTTCAGGCTCCTGATAGTACAGAAAGGTTGGGAACCACTGTCATACTGTACCAGAGGTTGAGAAGTAAGGGATTGCTCGACTAGAAAAGTCCAGGTAACTATTCTACTCTACTTGTTATACAATGGCCATCACCCTGACTTCTGAACTCCATCAAAGTAGAGCAGATCATCTGACAGGCGTTAGTGGAGGCTAATACTTTTGGCAGACTATTCTTGAGGTCCAAACCATGATACCTCCTGAGCTTTTCCCTGATCTCCAGGTTTTTGATCTCATTCCTGAGGTCTTCAAACTCCTGTGCAGACGTGAGGTTGCAGAAGACCCTGAAATCATTGTAGGGTGGGATGCCGTGGTCCCTCCCCCTCTGGATGTTGATTGCTGCCAGATCCAGTGAGACGGAGTGTGCCATGGAGAAGAGCTTCTCAGTCAGTTCCATGTTCAGGAGCTCAGAGGGGACCCGCATTTTCCCAGGGACCCCAAACAGACCACGGAGGAGAGGGTCGATCCCTCCTTCCTGGGTGATCCTGAATGGAGAGAAGAAGGCCTTGTGGAGGGGGACGTGGCCTTGGTGAATGGGCTGGAAGGTTTCATTCAGTCGATAGAGGATGGGGTTGATCAGAGTGTGTCCAAATCGGAAGGCAGCGGTGGCGAAGGCATTGAGGATTCCAGCATTGGTGTTGGGGTCATAGCCTTTGTAGTCGCCCAACACCTTCATGCCAGCTTCCCCCAGGATCTTGGGGAGCCAGTGAGCATAGGTGATGTGCTGCATCTGGGCACCCACAATTTTGCGTGCCTCATGGTAAAGTGTGTCCCCATCCCAATGGGGATTCAGGCCCTGCAACTCGGTGGCAATGCGGTTGTGCTCCCGAAACCAGAGAGTGTGCATGGCTGTGAGGCCCAACTGCTCATTAGCACGGTGATCCCCTGCTAAGAAGCATGGCACAGGGCTCTCATTCTCATCCCTCATGCACTCTGTGGGTGGCCCCACTGCAAACGGAAGGAGGTGTTTCCCTGAGCTGGGCACCACCTGCCCTTGTTTCAGCAGCCCTTTCTGGGTGCTCAGCTCCCTCAGCTCGCGAGACTCCTGCTCCGTGCTGCCGTAGACATTGGAGGCATCAATGTAAGAGGTCAGATGGTTTATCTGCTCCCGGGGGTAGACGGAGTTCATCAGCAGGGAGGTCATCCCGCTGCCACACACAGGGCTGGAACGGGCAAAGAACATGCAACGCCCATTCCTCACCCGGGGGTCGTTCTCTGGGATCATGACCGAGAAGCATGGAGGGTCATTAGTGCACACCTCACTGCAAGGTGCACCATCTGAGAACCGTGACATGCTGATGGCTGCCACTGTTTGGTCCATATCGTGATCCAAAAACTGGCCCCATTGCATGAGCATGTGCGTGAACTGGTCATCGGCGGTGATGGTCTCTGTCCCTATCATGGCTGTGGAGACGAGACGAGGCAGCGGGAGGGGGAGCTCCCTAGAGTCTCCGGCCAAGGAGAAGCCCCGTGGCAAGTTAAATCCGTTCTGGTAGGCCGGCTTGAGGAGGCGCTGGAAAGCTGTCAGGGACGCACCCCACATGGGGTGCTGAAGATTATTGCAGGATCCATCATGGGTCCTGTACCGCTTGTGGAAACAGATGTCAGAGCAGTCGGGTGTGTGGCGATGGGCAGAGCAGCCGGATAAGTTGGCAATCACATTGAGGTAGTGAGGGGAGACCAGGTCATTGTAACGGTAGCCTAGGAAGGAACCCCAAAACAATTCATTAGAGAATGGCCTTTGTAGACACACACCCTGCCACCCCACGAGGGCTCCCTGGGATCTGTCATAATTAATTTCAGGGTGGACAAGGACAATCTGGTTGCTGGCCTGTGTGTAGACATGGGTCTGTGACTGATTGCAGGAGGATGAAGGAAGAGCAGTGAGGTACTGGCCCCATCATGGAGGGGTGGACAAAGGCAGGATGTAGGGTAAACATTACAGAGAAGGCCATTACGTTGTGGTGTCCAGGCCAGGCCACGAGGGTGGGTCTAGTTCCCAGTCTCTAATCAGTACAGTGGGTTTGGTTTTATGTCTTTATAGTATAATATGGCTCCCATCTGACCACCTCCATCTTTAAGGTAGGTACCCTCACAGCAGCCTTGTAGAGTGGGAAGACAGTATCCCTACTTTACAACTGAGGAACTGAGACACAGCTGGACTGGAGCTGTGTCTGCATGACAAGTGCTAAAGCAGCATAACCGCAGCAACTCTGCTGTAGCGTAAACACATTCTACAGTGATGGAGGGGTTTTTCCGTCACTGCAGTACATCCGACCACCTTCTTCAGTTGACCTAGTGGCGCCTACACTAGAACGTAGATCATCTTACCTACATCTCTCATGAGGCTGAAATTTTCACAGCCCTGAGCCATGTAGCTAGGTTGACCTAACTCTGGGGTGTAGACCATGCCCAAGTGAGTTGTCCTAGGTTATTCAAGGAGTCTCTGGTAGAGCGCAGACTTGAACACAGGGCTTTAACCACTGGGCTATGCATCCTCACTTTCCAGGGCATTATATGCTGCTCAGACCTGCTGCTGAAAGTTGGACTGATGATGATGGCCAGGCTAAGTGGCAGAGTTAATCATTGGTGTTGGATCCTGGGCAGTCCACTTCTACACATACTGACATTTAAGTGCTTTGAACTTTTAACAAAATGTTCCGATTTCCCCCCTTTCAGCAATCAGCTACTGCTATTTTAAATTTATTCTTCTTGTGAATTTCCTGATGTTCCCCTCTGATATCAGAAATAACCTGCCATACCTGTGCCATTCATGTCCACAATCAATCCCTGCTGGACGTGGTCTTGGATTAACTGCAAGGTTCTTTCAAAGATCTCACCAGCCCGTGCTGTTTCAATGGTGTAAGGGTCCCGGGGGTAACGGAAGAGTGCCAGCAACTCATTGGAAGTTTTAGGTCGCCTGGTTCAAAAAATTTGACATGGGCTTTTAAAGATAAAAAATTACAAGTGATCCTTGACTAATTAAATCAATATGTCACTGACATTAACAGGGTGTTTTGAGAACCATGGGTGACAGTCTACACCTATTAAATAAGTAGTACATGTTAATGATCCAACTAGCCTGCCCTCTGGAGCCAAATGAACACTATAACATTTTGGTTGAAGGCCAAACATTTTTGGTTTTCCCGTGAAACACCACAAATATTCAGTTAAACTGATTTATTTTGGTGAAACTTCCCTTTCAACTAAAGGTGCTTTTCATCTAGAACAAAGTTTAGATAATTTTTTTGGTCTTCTCCATTGCCCTATACTGAACTAACTCATCTGCGTTTATAGAATAACTGTGCAAATCCCTAATTGTCTCGCATGCTGTCTCTTTGAACAGTTTAAACTTACAATCCCTTTTTAATTCCAGGTCTATTATCTTCTGCAAGACAGTCTCAAAGGCTTGGCTCAATCTCAGGTGACTTGAGAAACAGGGTTTCTTTGTAAGGCAATTCCACAGACAAATGCATCTCCTCTCCATTATGATTTTTTTTATCCTGCTATTGAGTCTATATTTACTAACTTGTGTGACCAGAAACCTGAGATGGAATTATAGTAGTGAGCCATAACACAAGCTTTCAGAGCCTCTCCACTAATTATATTTCTGATCTCCATCTGCTGTCACTTCTGCTTCTCAGATCTTATATCCAAGCATGCTTACTTGCTGAACAGCTCAGTTCTCGTTGAATTGATTGCATGGTCCACACTGCTGATGGCTTCCTGGATTGATGTGGCTACAAAGGTGTCGCCACTCCGACCAACATCCGTGGCTTTCATGGAATCAAGAGAGAATGACGAAATTAAGCAACTTCATTTTCCTTTGTTTTCCAACCCTGAGAGAATTTGGCAAGTCTTCTGTCCCTCACTGTCCACTACAAAACAGAACATCATTGCTGTATACCGTCATAAACAACTTGGGGTAGGTTTGTGTCAAGATGGTGATGAACTGAAATCACTGCACCAGTGCATGGGAGACGGCACAGCAGGATGACAACATGCCTTCCTAAACTTAGGGGAGCACCCCATGATTTTTGTCTGTGAACATCTGCTTGCATAAAATACTTGCCTTTGCTTCAGCTGAAGTTGTCCCATTTTCATGTTCACAGATCTCTTAAAGAGCATGTTAACTGACAAGTACGTTCACGGCAAGAGTGACGTCTTTCACGTGAGCATGGAAGCACGAGTACACACCTAAAAAACTAGTTAGATCAAAGCACCTGCTGATTGCTGTGCAGACGTGCCATAAGTTTGCCCACCATCCATTCAAGAACTAGACTCAACACCACGTGGCCAGCATGTCAGATCCAAAGTAATCAATCTCACTCAAATTTGTATACTGCCACTGGGAAGTGACATGTGCAAATCACCTGCCACTGATTTCAAACAACAAAGAAGTTGGAGAACATCCCAAACATCTCACAATTAATTCACATACAGAAAAGGAGATTAAATTAATCTAAAATTATTTGCTATGTCCATTATTCACACCAGCATGCTTAAAAAATATGATGCTTTGTTGGAGCTTTTAAATCTCACATGCTTTGCTTCCAATTTCTTCTTCTCTTCCAAGGGATAGAACCATGATGCTCAAACTCTCATTTGATTGACAAATGAGAGTTACCTCTTTGGCTCCTACTCCTTACAATCTCGCTTATCCTTCCCTCTTCTATAGAGCACTTGTGTGAAAAATGGAGAATGCCTCTCATCCTTCAATGACTTAGGGATATAAGCAAGCATGTAGGCATTTCATCTGAATGATCTTCCTTCCTGTAAGAAAGCTAAAAGTACAGGTATCCACACAGGAAATATGCAGTGAGAGCAAGAGAAAGACAGAGCATTGCAGAGGTAAAGCTGAGGACTGTACCAGTGACGGTCAGCCGCATGGTGCTGGATGTGAATCCAAAGGTATTCCTTGCTATGCATTCATATCTTCCCTGATCAGCCACTCCCAGGTCTCGAATGGAAAGGGTCCCATCTTGACTTACATGGAACTTGCCGCTTTCTGTGATCTGAATACCCTCCTGCAGCATGATCAAAGGACAGAAAGACGTTTCAGAGAGAGAAAGAGAATCCCTCTGGGCTATCCAGGAAACACACAAAGCTGCCATTGACAGACATGGCCAGTAGATGTCATGGTAACTCTGTGCAATGCAGGAAAGGAATTGGAAAGCAAGAAGGGACAGCAGCCTTCTCACCCCTTGTTCCACCTTCCCTCCTGCCCCAAATAATTTTTCTGACTAGTTACACTCCTGTCTTACTTTCTATCTCCCTCTGCTCCCAAAACACACACTATACAGCTCTAAAGTATCTCAGAAATGAAATTGCAAACACAGTAACAGGGTACATAACCTATAGTCAAATCACTCTTGGTGCCAGATGACTGGAAGGTACCTAATGTGATGCCAATTTTTTAAAAAGTCTCCTGAGGCGATCCTGGCAATTACAGGTCAAAACCAATGCTCAGCACTAAAAACTGATTTGCAACTGTAGTAAAGAACAGAATTCTTAGACACATAAATGAACAAGGTATGTTGGGAAAGAGTCAACATGGCTTTTGTAAAGGGAAATGGTGCCTTACCAAGCTGTTAGAATTTTTAGGAGGGGAGGAGGTCGACAAGTTTGTGGACACGGGTGATCCAATGAACACGGTGTAGCTGGACTTTCAGAAAGTCTTTGTAAAGGTCTCACACCATTGCTCTTAAGCAAAGCTAGCAGTCACATGGATAAATAGCAGGTTAGAGTAAACAATAGGAAATAAACAGCAGTAATAAATGGCCAGTTTTTGGAATGGAGAGAGGTAAACAGAAATATCCCTCAGAGATCTGTACTGGGACTTGTTCTGTTCAACATATTCATACATGATCTGAAAAATCAGGGTAAACAATAAAATAGTAAAATTTGCAGACAACACAAAACTACTCAAGATAAGTCAAGTCCAAAGTTGATTGTAAAGAGCTGAGCTACAAAGGGATCTGACAAAACTCCAGTGACTGGGCAACAAAATGGCAGTAGGTAAGTTCAAGGTCTTGCACACGGGAAAACAATCTCAACTTTACATACAAAATGATGGACTTAAATTAGCTGTTACCACTCAAGAAAGATTTTGCAGTCATCATTGGTAGTCCTCTGAAAACTCTACTCAATGTGCAACAGCAATCAAAACAAACACACCCAACAAACCCACCAACCAAAACACTAATAGAATATTAGGAACAGGACAGATAATAAAACACGAAACATCACGTTGGCTTTATATAAATCCATGATACACCCACACTTTGAATGCAGTATGCACATCTGGTCACCCCATCTCTAAAAAGATGTATTGGAATTGGAAAAGGTACAAAAAGGACAACAAAAATGAGCAGAAGCATGTAACTATTTATATATGAAGACAAAGTTACAAAAGGATAGCCATATTAGTCTGTTTTCAAAAATGCAGAGTCCTGTGGCACCTTAGAGATGCACTTTTTCAAGGGCATAAATTGTCATGGGCTGGAAGCCACTTCCATGTTTATTAAATGAGCTTATTTTAAATCATGACAGCAATAGTTAATGACGAGAGCTGACTTTTTTTTTTTTGAGAATAGTAAATTTGCTGAAAAATGAACTTTTGGGGGACATGGAAATTATTTTCAAATTCTGGTCATATTTGACAAAGAATTTCAGCTAAGTAAAAACACAGACAAAATCTTCATAAGTACTGAAAGGGTTCATTTGGGGGGGAAAAAAATCAAAACAAATTATTTAAAAATGTCATTTTGATTCAACATTTAGTTTTGAACTGTTGGTTCGACTTAACCTCAGAAGCATTTCTTTTCTGCCCAAAGACAAATTTTTCTCTCTTTTGTTTCAGCAAGGAAAAACAACAACAAAAAAAAGTCAGTTTTGGTGTGAAATTGACCAAATTTGTTTCAGATATTTTGGCTCAGTCACTGAACTGAAAAATCAGTTATTTATTCTGTCTGATCTAGTAATAGCACCATGACAGGAGCACTAGGACTCGGCGATTATAAGAAATGTATGGGTGACTGCAGTATCTCAGGTTCTCTTACTTTGGCCCAGGTGATGGTGGGTCGTGGCTCTCCTTGGGCAGCACAGGCGATCACAACATCCTGCCCAGTCTCTGCCACCATATCTTGCGGAGGGTGAAGAAACACGGGGATCACTGTTTCACGTAAAGAAACAAGAGGAATAAATACAAGAAGTTTCTTGGCTAGAGACAACTGGGAGAGGTTTGGGTTTGCAATATCTCACCAGTGAATGACATTAAGGCTCCCAGATACCTATTTCTGTTTGAAATAAGCATTAAAGGGACATTGTCAATTGAAACATCATGTGTTTTTTAGTCTCCACTACTACCAATCCGCTCATTTAAATGTCACTATTCATCTGCCGCTGGCATTTGCATTTCTCTTAGCTTGGACAATTAGTGAAGGTGAAGGATGTGGTGGATCCCTCCCATCACTTGGAGTTTTTAAACCAAGGCTGGATACCTTTCTAAAATATCTGATTTAGCTCAAGCAGTAATTATGAGCTTGGTGCAGAAATTACTGTGAGAGGTTCTCTGGTCTGTGTTACATAGGAGGTCAGACTAATATTGTAATCTTTTCTGGCCTTACCTTCTAGGAATCTATGAATTTACAAAATCTGGTCAGTGTCTCTTGTGATTCTACTGTTTCATTTCCTGTTTCACTCCTGGCACCATGCTGCAGTATTTGGTGGGCAAACACTAGAGGTAACGTTTATTGTTTAAAAGGCTGTTTCCACGACAATTTTTTAAAAAAATCATGGAATTTTTTCTGTTCTTGCATTTTGTAAAAGATCAGTTTTAGAAAATCTAAACTTGGGGTGAAATTTAGCCTGGAAGTTATTGTTTAGAACAAGGATTCTTGATAGATTACTGTTTATAAGGAGGGCCAGAACTAGAGCTGCTGGGGGGGGGCCCCCCACGACAATTATTTTCCATGGAAAATACCAAATTTTTCATTTTTTTTTTAAAAGTATCCTACAACAAAACTACTCATCCCCCACTTCCAGTGGGGAAAAAAACAAAATTATAAGTAAGAAAAAAAATTAAAAACAATTTCTGGTTAAAAATTAGTTTTCTAAAACTGAAAACATTTACCAAAAGTGAACTCAAAGGTAATATGATAAAACAAAAAAATGGAATTTTCACTTTTTGTTCTTCTTGAAATACCAGAAAACGTCACACCAAATGAAATTTTTCTACCTGGATTGCCAAAGGAGGAATTCAAGGCATTCATTGCCTAATCCTCACTCCATTATAAGCCTCTGAAAATTTCCCAGCCTTGAATGTATTTTAAACATAGATTTTGGAAAGGCACTGCTCAGTGGAAGGTTTAAAAGGAACTCCGGAACCAACACATTAACCAGCCAGATAAAGATTGGTGTAGTCCCTTGTGCCCATTCACTGTCCACATCAGGTGAGTGATCTGGTATAAACTGGGTAGCTTCATGACTTCAGAGCAATGACAGTGACTTATACTGGCTGAGAATCAGGACCTGTGCATTTCCCCATCCTCTAAAGGGGCTTGATATGCTCCCCTGCTTCCAGGCAAGAAGAAATCTGTCCCAGAGGGATTCAGGCAATCACCTTCCCCAGCAGACAGTGTAAAAGTCAGCCTATTGTCAGTGAATGCAATCTCTTTGCCAGCTAGAATTTCCCACACATGCTGGCCTGCCTTGCTGTACCTCGCGGCGTCACCAACAGCTGCACCGGGAAGCTCCTGATTCCGATGGCGCTGATGGCATGGCATTCATACTGGCCTTGGTCATGCAGGGCGACCCTCGTGATGCGCAAGGTGCCAGTCGAAAGGATGATGTGTCTCCGGTCATTCGGCAAAGGCCCACCTGATTGTGACAGCAGCATGACTTGTTAGTGACCCTGTTTGTTACTTCCCCCATCTTCACTGGGGGTGGTTATAAGCGTGTCTGGAGGCTGCTTATGCCCAAGCTAAAAACCCTACTCTCTGCTGCTGATGCCCTGATACAATCCTCACCTTCTCAGCTGCTGCTCCTAACCCCTTGGTGTCATCCATATTTCAATTTATGGGTTACGATGTTGGTAATTTGTTCCAAGGGTTAATAGACATTTCCCAGCCCTGGCAGTTTTTTAATCAGGATTGGATATTTTGGTAAGAGATCTGCTCAAGTTTGAACAGGAGCTAATCTGGGGAGGTCACAGGGCTGGTGTTACGCAGGAGATCAGAAAACTAAAGTGGCGTTTGTTTAACCTTTTCAATGCTGAATAGCCGACTACATCTATTTGTGCAACAGCCTTGCCAGCTCCACATTTTGTCATGGCATCTTTCTCAACGGCCATCCTACCGGAAGCTGCTCCTGGAACAAGGATAGCAACAGTGAAAGGGTTAAAGGAACTGTGGGCTAAGGAGATCTCAGTGGACCCTTCTTAGCTTGATGGCTGGTCTGTTGCTGTGTAAGCCACAGTGCCAGCAGAGAATTGCTTCCCAGCTCTAAGCAATTAATGATGGCTTGTAGAGTATTAGGAAAGCTGCAGGGCCCCCGAGTTGGGGATGACTGGCTCCTGGCCCAGAGAGTGTTACACAGGGATCAGCTCTGAGGAGCCGTGCTGATAAGCACCAAAAAAATTCACAAGTTCATCCCAGGTCAGTTTTCAATGGCAAAAAAACCACTGCAAATAGGTGTTGGGACAAACTGGTTCTTTACTCTAGCACCCATTCCCAAGAGAAAGAAGCAGATGCAATTGTGAGACCAATCGGTCACGGCTGGCTAGCCCCTGGCTCTCTCAAACCAGTTGAGCAGCTATACAGAAGGCAGTTCTCTACTGCCAAGGACTTCATGGGAAAAAGGGAGTAAAGGAAACCCAGTTTCCAAATCTTTCCTTCCTACAGTACGAGTTATGAATTCATGTGGCTTAAATGTCTCTGCTCTCTTCCCGGTTCTTAATGTTACTCTTGATGTCATTTAATGAGATCTACACCTCCCAGGTGTCCACTCTTTACCTCTAGCTCACAGCCCTGCAGAATCAGTCCAAAACATCACTCTTTAGGGAATGGAATCAGGATGGCAGTCGTGGGACCAACAGTTAGTTAGTCCATCAAAGGTAAAAGAAATGCAATAAGAAAACTTATTAGACTGAAGTGACTGACCTCACTGAATCACAAAAGCCAAATTGCCTCATTTGACTCTTCAGGACGAGTTTCTGTTACTGCCTTAGGTGCCCTCTACTCTCACATCAGCCTTTCCAATTCCTACCAGAAACCCGTGTCCCTGCCAGACATCACAGGATTGCGCCATGTCCAGCAACTGATCTTCGATCACTAGAGAGAAGCAGCCTTTGCCAGCTAGGAGAGGGACTGTATTTCATTTAGTGAAATGAAAGCTCACAATGGTTGCACTCAGCTCCAGGGAGAGGTAGAAAAAGCAACACATTCCCCATCCACCTCAATCTCAGGCAAGCCTCCAGCCCAAAAGATGTCACGAGAGCCAACGGGAAGTGTGATAAACCTTCAGCTCAGTGGAGTGATAAATAACTCACCATTGGCTGCAGAAGAAGTCGTTAGCTATCATCGCCCACGCCTGGTGGATCTTTTCAGGAGAAGGTAATACTGAAGGGAGTACCTGCCCTTGTCCAGGTGATCACAGGCGGAGGATGGCCTTCTGCAGTGCAGGAGAAATCCACGCTCTGCCCCTCTGTCACAGTCTGATCAGTGGGAGAAACCTGGAACCTGGGGGTATCTGAGGGAGAGAGCAAAGTCACAGCAGGGGAAAAAAAATAGAGGAACAGAACTCCACTCACTGAAAGTTGAATGAGATCCCGTGCACTGGATTTAGAGTGATGATCAGCAGTTGAGTGCTTAGCACTGGCGAATGTGATCAAGGCCTTACCTTGCACGATAATGTTTGCTGTAGCCTGGATGGAGCCTTCTGAGTTGCTGGCATTACAATGGTACTGGCCCTGGTCCAAGAAGGTGACGTTTTGAATGTAGAGTCCTCCCGAGGCGGTGATGGAGAAGCGAGAGTCGGCCGGTAGCGGCGAGCCTCTGCCCAGAGTCCAGCTGACATGAGGAGGCGGGTGCCCAGAGACCCCACACTCCAAGGTGACACTTTGCCCAACCAGCACTTCTGTGTTCTGAGGCTGGATCACAAAGCTGGGCTTGGCTGAAAAGAAGGGACACATTTCAAACCTGAGCAGCCCTGCTTTCCTCTTCTTCACAGGTGTCTCTCCAGAACAGGGCAAATCAAGCTTGACCGGTAAATTAGAACAAATCCTCCTACAGAGAAAGTGGGGCATGATCCAGAATGCTTTCAGACATGTTCGGAGTCTGTTGGATCTCCTCAGGCCACCCAGCCCTTTCAAGGCCTCCAAACCATCTGGGCGAATGCCTCCACAACCTCTCTGCTTCTTCCCCTCCATTGACTCAGCCAGGTATCACTACTTTACTCTCCCTTCCCCTTGACTCCTTCACTCTTGTCACGCACTGCCACAATGGCTGTCCTCCCACCCCCAACCCACAAGTCTTCTGCCCCTACTGCCATGCAGCTGATCATCCCAGGAGAAAGCCTAAGGACTATGCAGCATCTCTTCACTGGGATGTTCGTCTTCTTCTTCCATTCAGCCATGCTCTTATGCTTGCAGTCCCCAATGCCTATTTCCCACTTTTGATTCCCTCCGCTAAAACCTCTCCTCCTCCTCCAGTCCCCTTCTCTCCCTGCCTCAGGAGCCTGCCTCCAGAAGTTGCCCTTCAGCCCTGACTCCTGTCTGGAAAGGACTTGGTGCGTCAGAGAGGCTGCTAGAAAGACACATTTGCAGCTAATGAATGTAACAGAATTCCAGTGAATCACAGCGACCTCCAGACCCTCTCTGCTACATAACCTAAATCTTTAAGGCAAACTTTTACTCACACACAACTCAGGGAAACAAGCCATGCTCCCTGGTGCTGTATTCAAGTTACAGATTTTTCTTTCTGAAGGTTCTGGAGCAGAAGCAGAATCTATTCCTAGCTCAGCAGCCTTCATATGTGCTGTGCTTGTCTTCTAATGGCTCCACTGGTACCATCTATCCTTTTGCTCCATAACGTAACCCCCAGCTGGTAAGGAACCTCCAAAGCACCATGCATGTGGAACGACTTGCCCAAGTGTATGTAAACAAAGGAAGGGCTTAATCTGACTCCATTCGACAATCCTGGCTTTTGAAATGTGTTTAAAGGCTCAATTACATGGGGTGCCAAAGTAACGCAGGACTACTTCCTGTGTCTTGACCTCTCCGGCTATGTTCTTGGCCATGCACTGGTAGACGCCTTTGTCAGATTCCTTGGTGTTTTGGATCATCAGCGTTCCATCTTGCAGCAAGTTAAGGCGCCCATCGTCTTTCATGTCAATTTCATTACTGAAAAGCAGAGGCAGGCACAAAGGAAAAAGACTAAAATTTCCCCTATTCATCATCATTAAACCATTTATTTATTGCATGCATAATGTTAGGTTTGTGTCTCTTCGAATTATTTTATAGCTTCCTGTAACTGATAGCAAGTACTTTTTCCACCATTTGTTGTGTGATATGGAATCATAGCTAGTGTTCCTTTATAAGGGAAACAATTACGGGCAGAAACTTCCAAGTTTCTTCTCAGCTCGAGTTCCAGATTATTCACCAGGGACTGTGCCCTATCTGGAACTCAAAATATTGATTTATCTAGCATCTGAAAATATATTGCAATGGATCCAATAAAACCACTGGGTCCAATAAAACCATTAAAAAAAAATTTTAGCACTGCTTCTCCATCCCGATAGACAGAGACACTTTCAGTCACAGGAACCCACATTGCAGGCAAATAGAACTATAAAGGAAGAAAAATACAAAAAGTTAAGTCTTCTTGATGGTCCATGCTAAAATTACTACCAAATAGCAGCTTGTCTCTGCAAAGAGCAAAGTTTCAAACATGTCTCATAGCAGGTAAGTAGCTAGAATATAGCATCTTGCTTGCTAAGTCAGAAACCCTGCTTGCTTAGAGAGAACCAGCTGGTCTTATGGTATTCAATATATTAGACTGAACTGCTAAAAACACAGAAAACATTTTTGTGAATATTTTGTTGAAACTCTTCCTTTTTGTCCAATATTTGAAATTAAATAAAATATCAAAATTTAAACATTTTTTGAAATGTTGATCAGCTCTATTAGCTGTTGAGAAACAGGAAAAAGTAAAAGTTTATGAAAAAATATTTTTGCACAAGCTTCAAAGGTTTGAAAACACCCTTGAAAATAGCATTTTGGTAAACTTCGCTCAGCTGTAGTTTTCATTTTTTAAAAGATGTTTCATGCAAGAGCAGGAACCTTTGTAGTTGGGAGATTAAAAAAGAATGAGTGAAATTACATAAAATGAGCATCAAGTTATGCCAGCAGTAGCCATGATGAAATTCACCCTAAAGCTTTATGTGAAGCCAACTTCATTTGAACGGGGGGTGGGGGGGGAGGGGGGTCTTGTCAGGAGGTGAGTTAGGTGTAACTCACTGCGGAGTCCTAATAAATCTGGAAATTCCATTCCTGGTTTTGAGAACTGCAAGTATTTTATTTTTTTTACCTCTCTCTCTACATTCAGCTGCAATTCCTGGAGCCTAGCCAACCTTAGACGGTCACTCTGTAGGATCTCATTTGTTCTACCATGATGGAACCTTGGAAAACTGCGGAAGACTAAAGGAGAGGAAATTTCTCTCCCCAGAATATAGATGGATCCACCTGGCAGAAGAACATGCTTGATGAGCGTTTATTAATTCCCTCTGTCCAATGTTACTGCCTGGTTATAGTTGTTTGCAGTGTAGTGAACATGTATTAATGTGACCCCATCTGTCCTGCTATCAGCAGGAGTTTGCCAGCACTTCTTCTGTCACAAAACCCTCTTTCAAGGGGGATATAACTCAGCCACAAAAATTTGCACTGGAGTCAAACTTTGCCAGCACGATGTCAAGCTGGGCAGCTAATGTTCATCATTTTTGTTTTATTTTTAAGAGCATTCTGACCACATCCCATGTTTCCACAGAAAAGGAAGGAAGGAAAACCAATGAATGCTTTAAGGTGCAGAAGGGGCAACTGTTCAAACAAAACATTTTGTTGCTGTGCATTTCGCAGTCACTCTTCAGCACCAAGCATCACCATGTAACAACCGTGTCTGACTTTCAAGTGTCATGAGATCATATTAACTCCTGGACTGCCACATTGCGTGGCAGCCACTGTACCACCACAGGCATTTCCTTTTGCATTGCTGACATTTCCATGGACAAACCAAGTACATGAGGCAGCATTTTAGTGGGTGATAGATTACAAACATGGTATATGGACATATCATGAACACCCAAGTGGTTCAAAAGGCTAATGTAAGGTTGTCAGGGATGATGCCTTTAGAGTACTATTTAGGGGCAAAAACATTTCAAATGAAGATGAAGACAACACTTTAAATGACAGGGTCATTGGAGAGTGCTACTAAAATGAAGGTAAACACAATTAATGAAACATATTTCTAATTTGCATGCAATGACTTCTGTAATCACAGGTGGTAACTGAGGAGTTTCAAGCTCACTGGAAGCAGAAACTCCCATGCGACCTATGTGTGCGACTTACTTGTTGTGTAGCCAGATGATCTCTGGCTTTGGGTTGCCTTCCGCCCTACAGATGAAATAAACAGTGTTTCCCAATGTGACATCAGCATCATGGGGCTCGGTGGTTATGCGAGGCCTCTCTGAAAAACACCATTGAACAAAACCCACTCCCGTGTTGATAAACTGTCTAGTCAATTGCTTGACCACACTTTGGTTTGCTAAGAAATATCCTAACCAATAGCAGTCAGGTTTACTACTAAAAGCCAATAAGAACATAGTGCAGGAAAAAGATTGTGTGATACCAGCCTGCAGGAAATTGACTCATGCAGCCTTTTACATTTACCTTACACAGAATACAAGCTCCCAGGTTATGCATTTCATTTAGGAGTATTTATAGAAGGATTTCACAAGTTATAAACTGCCTTTATAGGTCACTAAAATCCAGCCCATCAGTTGTCTCAGTTCCTTTAACTTGTTGCTCTGGCTGTTCCTTATTCTTGTTTTAGATGCTAGCGTTCCAGGTATTGGTCCATGAAGGCATCTCCCCAGCTTGTACTGACACATGGAATCAACATATCCTGATTTTGCCTTGTTTCTTATCTGCTGAAACCAAATGCTGGGTGGGATGGTTGCAGAGTGTTGTGGGATGCAGTTTAGCATGAGTGAACTGATCTCTGGGACAACTGTAGGTCAGGTCAGCTCTTTTAACTGCCAGACATATGTATAATGTGGTGTATGCCAGAGGCTCTCATCCAGGGGTATGTACATCCCTAGGGGGGTATGCAGAGACCCAGGGGGTACATCAACTTATCTAGATATTTGCCTAGTTTCACAACAGGCTATTTAAAAAGCACTATTGAAGTCAGCACAAACTAAAATTTCATATAGACAATGACGTTTTTATACTGTTCTATACACCACACATTGAGCTGTAAGTGCAATATTTATATTTCAATTGATTTATTTCATAATTACATGGTAAAAAAAGAGAGTCCACAAGTTTTAAGCACTAGGGTCTCATGGAGCTTTTGTATTTTTGTCTGATTTTGTAAGCAAGTAGTTTTTAAGTGAGGTGAAACTTACGGGTACACAAGACAGACCAGATTCCTAGAAGGAGTACAGTAGTATACTAACCTAATGTCCATATGCTGGGGAACTCCAGGGTTGAATGAAGTTAAAGACTAAACCCTAGCCTACATATGTACAAGGCCCAGGCCAATGGCTGGAAATATGCGCACAGTCTCTATTGTCGGCCCTTACATTGAGGAATGGGCTTACACTCTGACACCCAGTTCAGCAATCCATCCCTATTAAGCAAAGAACTTAACCAGATGTCAAATCCGACTGCCGTCAATGATTGTTAAATGCACTTCTGAGCTTGTTTTGCTGAATAAAGATGGATTCCAGCACCTCCTTTGGAGCCTTCAACCCTGATTCAGCGAAGTACGCAAGCACATTCATTCATAACTTTACGCCCATGAGTAGTACCGCTGAAACCAATGGTGCTGCTCATGTTCTGAAGTGCCCATCACCATTACAGTGAAAGAGACATGCATTAATTGGTCAGTGATCCCATCTTATTGCTCAGCTTGTCCTGTACCTGTGACAGAGTACTTAGCTAAAGCTATGGATGCCTCTAATGATGCCCATGTGCAAAGAAAAAATAACTGCACTGGAAAGTGATCCTACAGCTCAAATGTATAGAAAAGTCACCTGGGCAGCTGACGGCACCAGTCTCCATCTTCCAAATTGCAGCCCTGTTGCTGCAAATTAATGAAGAGGAACAGTAGCCAGAGGGTCTGGGGTGTAAATGCTGATGACTCCAAGTATGTTACTTTGATCAAGTCACTTGTCATCATTGTTCATCTCTTGTTTCCGTAGTGGAAGTGGATGTAAAGGACGATCATGAGAAGACCCCCCCGCCCCGCAAGTGCTGGGCAACCTCCTTTTTTTGTTTACACCAGTGCAATTCTGCTAACTTCAGAACCGAGCATCACAGGGTGAATAGATTTAGTAATCAAAGCATGCTCACCACAGTTAAACTCTTGGGTGGTCAAGGTGGTGATGGACCGGCCCTGCAATTCCCTTGGATGTTCACAGGTGGCAGCTGTCTGAATATTGCCCTGTTCAGAATATTTCTTCAGCAGTTCAGCCAGCCACATCAAGTCACAGTCACAGAGCAAGGAATTGGAATCCAGCCGTCTATGAGCCATTGATCGAAGAAAAAAGTTACTTAATCTCCCAGCTCTGGTCCCTTCCCCGTTCCCCAAACATATACAACGGTTTGGGCTACCCTATGAAATAGATGTGAGGACTGATTCCGAAAAGAGCTCACAGCTCCCACCTAGAGACTTCACTGAAGCGAGCAGATTTTCAGAAGTTATCAGCATCCAAGATCTCCGCATAAAATGGTAGGTGTTGAGGGCTGAGCTCTTTTGGAAATGGGCCCTCAATTTATCAGTGTTTCTGCCCCCCCCCCCCTCCTCAGCCAAACACACAGATTCAAGGAGACCCTGGGTTAGAGTTAATTGGGAGTTCCTCCCCAGAAGAATTTTCATGGAAAATGCCATTTCTGAAGAAATAAACAATTTTCAACAAAAACAAAAATTGATTTTGTATAATATGTTTGTTTTTTTCAATCAGGAAAAGAATCAAAATATTTAGTTTTGAATCAGTTTGATCTAAATCAAAATATCTTGGTTTGTAGTATGAACCTAAAATGTTTCACTTCAACACTAATCTGCATCCCTACTGTGGCTTTAAGGCCCTCATTCTGGGCTGTGGGTTGGGCTCTCTGACCAGATCACACCTTCCATGATGCAATGCAGTGTCCTCTCTAACCGAAGCCCTCCAACTGGCTGACAACCAGAGTCATTTCATTTACTTCAATGGCTTTGGATGAGGTCCTAAAGGCTCAACCATGCTGTGGGAGCAGAGATTACTGAGCATCTCACAGGACTGAGCTTTAAGAGCTCTAACACATGGACTGCTAATGCTGTGCAGAAAGCACCATGGCACATTCAGACACAGTGAAGAACCTGCTAACTCAGAAAGGCTTCTCTTGCATCTTGCTACCATAACAGTGGACTAGACATAACAATTGTCCCAAAACTACATTAACTGGAGTCTTTGTCAGCCAGTCAAGTTGGTCTCTAGATCCTGGCCATGTGATAAAACAATTGCTCTTTGCAGATGATATTGTCCACTTACAGCCGTTTGAGGGATTCCAGTTGAGAGAAGGTTCCTGGCAGAATTCTGGAAATTTTGTTGTTGTGCAAAAATCTGCAACGGGGATATCAAGAATGCCAAAATGTTACACAGTGCTATGCTACACAAAAAGCGACATCCAAGCTCAAGAGTCACTTTCAATGTTCAGACTGGTCACCAGAATCTTGCCAACATGCAGAATTTAGTGTGTGTGTGTGTGTGTGTGTGTGTGTGTGTGTGTGTGTGTGTGTG